>JANXHW010000010.1:9840000-10017500 GCA_026170595.1 Plestiodon gilberti rubricaudatus | reverse complement strand
ACAAAGGAGAGTCCATCCAAATGCAGATAAAAAGGAAACGGTCTATGGACACTTTTAAAACAAAGTTATCGCCTATCCTAATTTAACCAGAATGCTCATTCCTAGGATGAGCAAAGCCCCAAAGGATTAGACCCTCCGGTTTTAACCAGCCAAGATCCTTGTTACACCTTGCGCTCAGCTATATCTGCATCGGAGGGTCACACGTGACAATTCTACAGTGCGTGTGAGCCCACCACATCCAAGATGTGGAGTATTGTGTCCACATCTGGAGTATTGTGTCCAGTTCGGGTCACCACACCTCAAAAAGGATATAGTTGAATTGGAAAAGGTGCAGAAAAGAGCAACCAGATTGATTCGTGGGCTGGAGCACCTCCCTTATGAGGAAAGGCTACAGCGTCTGGGGCTTTTCAGTCTAGAAAAAAGGCGCCTGAGGGGGGGGGGACATGATTGAGACATATAAAATTATGCATGGGATGGAGAGAGTGGATAGAGGGAAATTCTTCTCCCTCTCGCACAACACCAGAACCAGGGGACATGCACTAAAATTGAGGGGAGGGAGAGTTAGAACGGACAAAAGAAAATATTTCTTTACCCAGCGTGTAATTCATCTGTGGAACTCCTTGCCACAGGATGTGGTGATGGCACCTGGCCTAGATGCCTTTAGAAGAGGTTTGGACAGATTCATGGAGGAAAAGACCATCACATGTTACAAGCCATAAGCAACCTCCTGGTTTTAGAAGTGGGTTTTCTCTGTGCCAGGTGCAAGGGAGTGACAACGGGAAACAGGTTATCTTGTTGTCTTGTGCTCCCTGAGGCATCTGGTGGGGCCACTGTGTGATACAGGAAGCTGGGCTAGATGGGCTTTTGGCCTGATCCAGCAGGGCTCTTCTTATGTTCTTATGTTCTTAAGATGGTATTGGCCTACTCACTGCCCATGAACCAGGGACTTTTTCATTCATAAAGAAGCTGCCCTAGGAGAGCGTGCTAAGCAAACAGGCAAATCTTCTTCACTCAAGGGAGTCTAGCTCTGGGCAGAGCATTGCAATGGATGAAATCCACAAGAACAACAACATGCCTGTTTTATCTGATACTTGGCCACTGACTCATTCTCAATATCATCTTCTACCTTTGGCTCTCAAATCCTTATCCACCTGAACTGGTAGATGACCACCAGACTGCTTTCCATACTTGTGATCCTGCAGAACAATGATTGCACATCCTGATGATGACTGCACACCCTTTTACCTCTCACTTTTTTTTAATACCCATCTACCAGGTCCAGCAAGGCCAGCGGGTGGCGCAGTGGGTTAAACCGCTGAACCATGAGCTGTCGATCGAAAGGTCGGCAGTTCGAATCTGCGACGGGGTGAGCGCTTGTTGCTTGGCCAGCTCCTGCCAACCTAGCAGTTCCAAAGCATGTCAATGCGAGTAGATAAATAGGTACCGCTTGCGGGAAGGTAAAACAGCGCTCCGTGTTCCAGCCGCATGCTATGCGCTGTGGCAAGGAGAGTCATGCCGGCCACATGACCACGGAGGCATCTTCGGACAACTCTGGCTCTTCGGCTTTGAAATGGGGATGAGCACCACACCCTAGAGTCGGACACGACTGGACTTAATTGTCAGGGGATACCTTTACCTTTTATCAGGTCCAGCACCTGACTCCAGGCTGCCTTGACCATGTCCTCCACCATCGGCCCCTTGGGAGCTTCTACGCTGACAGTACTATACTCCAGTCAATGTGGGGCGGTGTAAAATATTGGAACATGGATCAGATAGTAAGGGAAAGCACATATATTGAATGCACATCTGTGGGAGGACACCCATAAACACTGTGCTTCTAGCCACGTTTACCTATATCTCACTAAATATTTGCACTTGCTTGTATTTACCGTATTGTCCCAAGTATAAGACGCACCTGATTATAAGACGCACACTTAAAGTTTGGTGCTATTAAAAAAATTTAATTAAATCACTGACATTAAATTGCAACAGCCTGATTATAAGACACGCCCCTAGTTTAGAGACTTAAATTAGGAGAAAAAAGTGAGTCTTATACTCAGACCAATACGGTATTTAAACATCTGAAAAAAAAACTGAACTTCTAGTTTCTAGTTTCAGTAGACACACTGATCTGATCTGTAACACCATGTACCCATTAATTAACATGTGTAAAGAGCCTTTCGATCCCTGGGTGCTAGTGCTGTATGGGTGTCAAGCACTATTAAATAAAGGAGAAAGTAAAATGTCCCATAAAATAGATATTGCCCTAAATTCTGGTAAAACTTAGTGCAATAATGTAAAAAGCTGGTTATGTGCTTACATTAAACCCAGATTTAAAAGCATTAGCACATCAGCAGAGCACTCCTGTTTGGCATGTGTTTTATGCCCAATACCCTACTCTGGCACATTAACAATCTGTGTATCCATTCATCAGCAGTACATTTTGAATTGTATATTTATGGCACAGTGCACTTTTCATAGCTGAAAATTAATGAACATGCCTCTCTCATAACAAACAAGCACCTGTGCTGCATAGTTAGTAATCGGAAACAGATTTATTTTTATTAGTGTGTATGTGGGCAAAAATTTCTCCCTTTAAATATATATATATATATATATATTTATAATTTCTTATAATTTCTTATAATTTCTTATAATCTGCTTATAATTTCGGCCGGTAATATTTTCATTTGAGATTTAATGATAATGCCTTCATATCGGGCATAATCATTCCTTTGCTAAGCCTACTTGTCTTGACGAATCAAGTCTGGAGCTGCTGCCAACCACACTGGAAGCAAAATGGAAATGTACAAAGTAATAAGGAAGAATGGCACAGTTAACCATTTCGGTACCACTGTGTTCCTTAACGTACAGTTTGTGGCCCAATCCGTGTATGTGGATTGGAGTGACAGCGGCCACTTTAAAAAAAAAAAAAAAAAGGAACTGTGTGGAGGAAACTTCTCATAGCCAGCTGGTATGAGCCATGCCATCACAGTCCCTTTAGATCATCTGTTTTTCGACCCGTTTCCTTTCAAATTATGCATGGGATGATGGAGAGAGTGGATAGAGATGGAAGTTCTTTTCCCTCTCAGACAACACCAGAACCAGGGAACATGCACTAAAATTGAGTGGAGGGAGAGTTAGAACGGACAAAAGAAAATATTTCTTCACCCAGCGTGTAATTCATCTGCGGAACTCCTTGCCACAGGATGTGGTGATGACACTTGGCCTAGATGCCTATGAAAGGGGTTTGGATAGATTCATGGAGGAAAAGTCCATCACAAGTTGCAAGCCATAAGCAACCTCCTGGTTTTAGAAGTAGGTTTTCTCTGTATGCCAGGTGCAAGGGAGTGGCAACAGGAAACAGGTCTCTTGCTGTCTTGGGTGCTCCCTGAGGCATCTGGTGGGGCCACTGTGAGATGCAGGAAGCTGGACTAGATTGGCCTTTGGCCTGATCCAGCAGCGCTCTGGAGGGGAGTTCTTAATCTCCTGGTACACATCCCCTCCCCTGGACTCTAGTCTACCCTGCATAAGACCATAATGTTTTAAGAGCTCGTCACCCTTCCTCCATTTTTCTATTTCTCTCCCCCCCCATGTCAATGCCTCAACATTCCGTAAGCCCTAGATGCTCAGTTTCCACAGGTTCTTGTTGGGCCAGGTTTCTATTAAATCTTTTCCTTTAATTAACAAACCAATATACTTCTGTGTACCTAGGGAGTTCCCGGACTACGCTCTGGGTGACTCTGGCTCAGTTCCATAGTTATAGGCAATGGGATCACCTAATGTTGGTATTATTGGAAAGGAGCATTCTGGCTTGTGCCCAACTTTGAAAAGACTGAGTTTATACGCAGTTACAGCAGGATATCAGTGCCACCACAGTGTGCAATATTAATTTAGTTTAAAATATCTTGCTCAGTGAGGTATTTTGCTCATGGAGTTCAACTATAAAGTGAACTGGACAGTTTATGCTTATATAGGGTTGGGGCAGAAGTTCTCAACAAAAGAACTTTCAGCTCAAATTTCAGGGTTGGTCAGGAAGTGAAAATGGAGGAAAACTCAGCTCATCTTTTTCTTTGGGAAATCCCTTTTTTTTGCGCTGCCAGTTTTGTGGTGGCAGCAGCAATTAGGCATGAATGCTACATCATCATATAGTGTTGTTCACAGGGACGTTATAGGAAAAAATGGTGGCCACTATCTGGCGGTTACCAAAAGGAGCAGGGTGCCATCTTCACTACCATCTGTAAGCTCCCCCTTCACCCTGCTGTGCCCCCCCTTGCCAAAACGGCCCCCCCATTTTTGTTGCCTGTGAATAAGGCAGCAAGGGGGGGGGAGGAATCTCAGCTCAGCCATAAAAATGTCCCCTGAGCTTCATATAGATGTAACAACTTTGAAGCCTCACATGAAAGTTTTAGTTCTACTTCCTAGAGAGGAAGCTCAACAATCACTCCGGTTACATAAAGAGCTGCAAAAGGGATAATCTAACATTCAGTGTTTTGCTGTACCATTATCACCATGTTGATGTGATCTTTTCAAACATACCCTAAATAATCAAGACCTCATTGAAGGCAAAGGCCTTCAAAGGATCAGAAACCTACCCCTAAGGAAACTTAAGGCCGACACACACCGCACGAGGTCAGGCGCGGAAGCGAGTGAGCGTTGGTGCTTGGCCGCTTGCCTCCACGCACTGAACTCGTCTGCACGAGTGGCTTCCCGCAAATAGCCCCTCCTGTTGTCCCGCCTTCTTAACGGTGATTGGCTAAGACTAAAGTTAACTTCCGATTGGCAGATAGCCACTCTCCTCCCCTCTCATCTGATTGGTGGCTGCAGTGGGCCAGAAATATTTTCACTCGTGCCGGAAATCGGGAGATCACATCTGCTCCGCTCGCTTCCGCAATGGTAACCAGACACCTCCGCACAGCTCGACAAAGCTCCTTGGGCGTCTGGGATGCGCCGGAATTTGTGCGGTGTGTGTCGGCCTTTAGGATAGAGCATTGTGGCTTCTTTATTCCTCTCTCTACAAATACTGTACATAATTGTTGCCTTGCTTGTGATTCGTACCATGACAAAAAGTGTCTCAGGTTATATGCTTGAGTCTTGCCTGCAACATCATAAATAAAACAACAAGGGCTGTTGGCACCCCTTCAGGGGAATAGCCATGTCTCAATCCTTTAAGCTTTCTACCAGACAGAGATAAACTTTCACCACCCTTTTTAGAATATCCTTATTAAAAGAATCAAGGACCACCATCTCAGCATCAGAAACAACCGGGAGTCAATTGTCTGTACCCTGCAACAGAAGGCAGGTATTTTTTCACAGGAAATTCATAACCTGGCTTCCTTTCCAGATGTTTCAGTGCTTCACCTCTGCTGGGAATCTGGCAAATCCAGGATCTAGTTGCTGGGGCTTAATGCCAAACCCCTGGATTTGGAAATTATTCAATACCATTGTAAGATAAACACGGTGCCTGCTATCCAGTCATCTCACCTGGATTCAGGGACCTATGTACATTCCAATGAACACACACCTTATTTGACTAATTCATTCCTTTGGATGGAACTATCCACAAGCACAAAAGGAACAGAGACCGGGGGCAACTTCCCCCATCGCTGTGAATTGGAACATTCCTGCAGGCAGGAGAATCCCCTGAGATTCATACAATGGAAGTGTCCACAGGCCCTAACCTGTATATAGCACTGGAATTCCTGTAGCATAAGTAGCATAAGTAGCATAAGTAGTGAACCAGATATAGTCAATTGGACCCAAAGGCAGAGAAAACAAGTCCCATGCACTGAGGCAGACAACGATGCTCCTGAGCATGCTCAAAGAAGCCCAAATCAATCAAGGAGGGGCTCCTCCCTTCTGTCTGCTTCCCACTCCAACATACACAAAAATAGGTTTTCTTGGCAGGGCGAAAGGGAAGTTCCAGGAACAGCTGGGGGGGGGCATCTTCCATATTTGATTTTTCAAAGTTTTTGCAGGAAGAGCTTGAAAGGACCGGCTAAGCTGTTTATGCCACCCCCCAACCCAATAAATCTCCTAGAAAACTTGGAAGAAGCAGAATGTATTGCAAGCAGAGTTGAGGGGAGGGGAACTAGCTCATCAATAAGTACAAGCAGAAAAGACCCAAAGCCTGTTGCTCTCAGTCTAGAGTCTCAGATCTAGACTACATAATAACAGTGGAAGGCCTATACCTGAAAGGAATAGAAAAGAAGTATTGGACCCAGATTCATAAGCAGATTGAGTTGATTTTAAAGATTAAGGTTCAAATGAAACCGGAAACCTTTTTGTTGGGTATGTGGGATGATCATGTAGGCGAAAAATTTCGAACTTTGTTTTTATATATGATAGCTGCGGCAAGAATTTTATATGCACAATATTGGAAGAATTCGGAGATACCTTCGCTGGAAGATTGGTGGCTGAAAGTTTTGGACTATGCTGAAATGGATAAACTTACAATTTTAATTAAGGAAAAGTCAGTTAACCTTTTCGAGAATAACTGGAAACCATTTATTGATTTTTTAAGAGAGAGAGAGAACAACGATGTGATGATATGCGGATTTAATGAATAGAACGTGGGTGTTATTTTGGCTTAGTTGGATATTATATGCAGAAAATAGTGAATAGTATGCTAGTAGGATGTATTGCTTCGTGCCTGCTTTAACTTTATGAAATATGTATTGTTTTTATGTTTTAATATATTAATAAAATATAAATATATATATAAAAAAGAATTGCTGGACTGGGGTTTTTGGACATAGTTACAAAATTACTGTGGAGACCCATTAAATTCTGATGCTAAGCATCTTGGGTAGTGTGTGAACTCGCTAACTAAGCGAGAATACAGCCCATATTGAGAGACTTTGACAACACCAAAGTGATACTATTCAATTTTCCCCTCAGCAGCATTTGTGGTCTCTGAAGTTGTCACCCCAAGCTACACCCCTAGTTGTCACCCCCAGATAATTCCTGACTAACCCCTCACAATTAAAAGTCCAGTCCCTTGAGCACAAATAAAAGGCAAGTATTATTTATCCTGAAAACAACCCTGTGAGGTAGGCGGAGAGTTGGCCTTTTTATTGATCAACTAATGGGCGAATAATACATAGCATATATAGCCTAGGTAGGATGATAAAAATCCTAGGTAGGATGGTAGTGTTCAAACTACCGTACAATTGCACTCATTTCACATGCTAGCAAGGTTATGCTCAAAATCCTACAAGCTAGGCTTCAGCAGTACGTGGACTGAGAACTACCGGACGTACAAGCTGGGTTTCGAAGAGGCAGAGGAACTAGAGATCAAATTGCCAACATGCGGTGGATCATGGAGAAAGCACGAGAGTTCCAAAAAAACACCTACTTCTGCTTCATTGACTATGCAAAAGCCTTTGATTGTGTGGATCACAACAAACTGTGGCAAATTCTTAAAGAGATGGGGGTACCAGACCACCTTACCTGTCTCCTGAGAAACCTGTATGCGGGTCAAGAAGCAACAGTTCGAACCGGCCATGGAACAACTGATTGGTTCAAAATTGGGAAGGGAGTACGGCAAGGCTGTATATTGTCACCCTGGTTATTTAACTTATATGCAGAGTACATTATGAGAAATGCAGGGCTGAATGAATCACAAGCCGGAATCAAGATTGCCGGGAGAAATATCAACAACCTCAGATATGCAGACGATACCACCCTAATGGCAGAAAGTGAAGAAGAACTAAAGAGCCTCTTGATGAGAGTGAAAGAGGAGAGTGCAAAAGTTGGCTAGAAACTCAACGTTAATAAAACTAAGATCATGGCATCGGGTCCCATCAATTCCTGGCAAATAGAAGGGGCAGAAATGGAAGCAGTAACAGACTTTACTTTTCTGGGTTCCAAGATCACTGCAGACGGAGACAGCAGCCATGAAATTAAAAGACG
Source organism: Plestiodon gilberti rubricaudatus (assembly GCA_026170595.1). Classification (NCBI taxonomy): domain Eukaryota; kingdom Metazoa; phylum Chordata; class Lepidosauria; order Squamata; family Scincidae; genus Plestiodon; species Plestiodon gilberti. The sequence goes on along the minus strand of JANXHW010000010.1, from coordinate 10,009,586 downwards.
CTTACTCCTTGGAAGGAAAGCTATGGCAAACTTAGACAGCATAATAAAAAGCAGAGATATCACCATGCCAACAAAAGTTCGTATAGTCAGGGCGATGGTGTTCCCAGTAGCAATGTATGGTTGCGAGAGTTGGACCATAAGGAAGGCTGAGCGCCGAAGAATAGATGCTTTTGAACTGTGGTGCTGGAGAAGACTCCTGAGAGTCCCTTGGACTGCTAGGAGATCAAATCAGTCAATTCTAAATGAAATCAAGCCTGACTGTTCCCTGGAAGGACAGGTACTAAGGCTGAAACTCAAATATTTTGGCCACCTAATGCGAAGAGAGGAGTCTCTGGAGAAGACTCTGATGCTGGGAAAGATTGAAGGCAAAAGGAGAAGGGGAAGGCAAAGGATGAGATGGTTAGACAGCATCACCGATGCAACAAACATGAAAATGAGCGAACTCAGGAAGATAGTGGAGGACAGGAAGGCCTGGCGGGATATGGTTCATGGGATCACGAAGGGTCGGACACGACTTAACGACTGAACAACAACAGGATGATAAAACATTTCATCATTCATGACTCATTTATCCTTACAACAACCTTGTAAGGCAGGTTGAGAGAAACAATGCTTGGGCTCAATAATGAGTCATTTATTGTAAAGTAGTTTGTATGCTGCACTTTGTAAAATGACGACATGCTAGACAAACAATACCGAATAATATTACAATGCTCTTAAGTAGAGCAAGGGTGACAAGACAAAAAGAACAACCATTTGCTTCTGTATGGCTGTGATGTCTTAGAATAAGAGACAGCTTCAAAATATGGGACACTTGGCAATTTGTATGTGTGTGTGAGAGAGATGGGCAGAAGCCTTAATGTCAGCTGCACACACATCATTATCCAAATGTTAATGGAAGACAAAGGGTTTAGATAAGAAAGAATTAGGATCAGTGAGTTACTTTAGATGAAAAGGTACTGGAAAGACATGACCTTGTATTGGATAACTTGGACTTTCAGCTAATTAAAAGATGCATGGATTGTAGACTGGGCAGCATAAATAAAAACAAACAAAGCTAGCCATATGGCACCCTGGTGAGTTAATGCTGTCATAGTCACCCGACAAAGAAAGCCTGCGCAAGAAAAAAATACTTAACTCTTGCGTGAAAGTTTTCATGCAGAGATCTCAAAGCACTTGTCAAGGCAGGAGTAGAAAACAAGGCGTGTTCTTTTCCCAGCGTCTCCTTTGTACAAACATAATGTCGCAGGAGCGGCCACGTCCTGCGGAGGCCACCAACGAGGGTCAGAAACTGTAGAACCCTGGATAAAAAGGCCATACATGCCAAGGTCTTATGGATATCCAAAACAATCCCCCTCCCACCTGTCCAGAACCACACCCTCTCCAATCCTTGTAGCCTGTTTCGGTTTGGAAGCTTACCAAACTCTGACCTTGACACTAATTTCTGTGGGTCAACCTGGTGGGTGGTGATGCCTTCTTTGGATAGTCAGTTAAACTAGATCAGGGGTTCTCAACCCCTTCCTGGCTGAGTACCACCTCCAGTGCCACTCTCCTGCTGCATACCACCGGAAGTGACTGGCAATGACATCATCGCCAGTTCTGGGTTTTCAGGTTTTCGTAGGCCATAAAATGTAGGTAGGAGGCTCTGGGCGGGTGGGAGGGACCTTCTCAGTGTTCCTGAGAGGCTCAGTCAAAGGCAGGAACCTCTCGGGAGCGAAAACACACCACCGAAAGAACTGGATTGGAGCAGGGTACTAGTGGTCCGAGTACCACCAGCAGTCAGCCAAAGTACCACTGGTGATACTAGTACCACTGGTTGAGAACCCTTGAACTAGATCATCAATGTTCAGCTCTAGGGCTCTACAAATGTGTTGTGAGTAAGCCCTCTGCTGTTCCAAAACACCTCTGTCCTAGCCTCACTCCAGACCTAGCTACAATCATGTGGGCTGGGGAGAGGGATTTGCAAAGAGATTCTATCTGGGAAGGTTCTCTAATCTGAATGAGCTAAAAGAATAGGCAAATTCAGGGATTACACAAGTCGCTCCCGAGGAATGGGAGTTTCTTGGAATTGTGCTGTGTGCTAACTCAGGGGCTGTACAAGGAAGGGGTCGTAGTTCAGGATAAACCACGGGGTCTACCATATGCAGAAAGTTTTGCATCTCCAGAAAAGGTTGAGAAAGATCCCCTGGAGAAATATCGAGCTAGAAGCTAGGTTTCCGATGTTGATCAGGAGAAGCCACAGTTCAGTGGTACAGCACATACTACACACAATCCCTCTCATCTTCAGGTAGGTCTGGAAAATCAGAATACGAAACCGCAGAGGAATGCTACCACCCATTGTAGACAATACTAAGCTCGATGGACCGATGGTCTGAAACTCACTATAAATCACCTGCATGTGTCCCTGGAGCCTTAACACATCAGCCTTTGAGGGCATTTGCACAGCTCTGGCTGAGTTGTGATTGGTGTCCAGGACTTGGATGAAAAATAGATGAAATTTCGTGGGACAGTTGACATCACAACAAGCCAAGAGAGAGCTCTTGGCAAATACATGAGCTCATTCTAAATACTTGCCATGAAAGCTCGTAAATACCCAGCCAATTCTGAATCGAGCCAAGGGGAATTTGCCTATCACTAGGAAAAGCACAGAAGATGCAAAGCACAAAATGTAAATGGTAAGAGTTCTATAACTGGGAAAAGAAAAAACACACACAAAGGATTCAAAGTAACTGGAGCAGAGGGTGGCCATGAAAGTGGATCCAGTCTCTTTTGGTGGTGTCAAGTTTGCTGCATTTCCCCAACTCGAAACAAACAAAGAGTAAAATGATTTCTCATGGAACTCGCCCCAAAGGCCGCACCCCATAAATGGTTCGAGCTTATATTTGAGCGACCTCACTCTCCGCATGGAAAGGTATGTCCTCTCCAGGATTTACAATGGGCTTTGTGCATTCTGCAACAAAGGTTTTTGAACAAGTATTAAAATGTCAGCGGAAGTTGCCAGATATATTCTTACAACGCTGCCACTGACTGTTTGTTTAGGAGAAGGAGATTTAGCGGCTCACATGTTCATTAACACACACACACACACTCCGAAATGGATGAAAAAATCTTTAAGGACTTAAAAAACAGATGCCGTGTCCGCTGCCTGAAACTGTCTTTGAAAATGAAAGAGGAATTAAAACAAACAAACAACAAAACCCAACAGGGATGGGAGAAAATAAGATATTTAAGGAAATCAACACCAGAACTTTAAACAATAAAAAGCGTGTTGCGGATTCCAAATGCCCGAGGCAGTTAGCTTGTCTGTTATTCTAATGGAATATGCTGATTTTGGAAGTGCCCTGTGCATTTTTTTACATTCGATTCCAGCATTATTGCTCTGGAATAGGTGTGGTTTCCTTTGAAATGGAAGCTCACTGCTTCTGTCGTCAGTGAACCATTGCTGATAGGGCTGACTAGTCAGAAGCAAAACTGGCTAGTTATAAAACTACCATAGTCTACCCTTTATCTCATACACATTTAAAGGATTTACCTATCTACCCCACTGCAGACCTACTCATTGAGTAGGAGCCAACAGTATATGATTGTGTTAATTAATCTGCTATTGTGAGTCAAGGAACAGCTGCAGTGGTCTCGTGGATACGTTGTCAAAGGAAAACAATGTCACGTTAAGCTTCTGAGTGCATATTCTGTTACAAAGCAGGTTTACGATAAGTTAAATTCATAAATCACCGATCATTTTTTATAATAATAATAAATAACATCTGACCTTTAAGGGAAAGGTTTTAGCATTCTTAATTTCAGCTTGAAATACATTCTGAAATACAATACTTAAGCTTCAACCCAATTCTTTGTTTGGAAAACAAACATTCCCCAGAAATTATAGGAAATGGTAGGAGCTACAGACATGACCTCTCACTCTTTGAGATACATACCATTGTCGATTGAACAAAGATCAGAACCCAAAATATCAAGTTAAAAGAAAATCTGCTTGGCTCTCTTCCAGGGCCCCCTCTAATAAAAACACAATTTTGAATATTATACAGCAATGCAGAAGAAAAGGAACATTCATTATGTGAAAAACACTCTCTATTTACATAGGAGTTGATCTTTCCTGCTATGGAAAAGGTGCAGAATACACTTTCCCCCTTTCTCCCCAAAGCAGGATAATATAATCCTGTAATTCAGAGGCAGTCAAAGTAAAATAATGTATGCCCTTCTGGAAGCTGAATGAAAGACTCTCCCCAATCCCCAGTCCCTTTGGTCTCTGCAAAGCCTGATCTTCCCATAAGCACTTGAGCAGTTACTGATCCAAGAGGGAGACTGAACGAAGCCCTAGGACTAACAGAAGGTCAAGAGTTCTGCAGACCAATTCTACGTGAAGCTGAACTGTGACTGCTGAGCAAAGTTTCAGGCACAAGCAGGGATGTGGATCAAGTCTCTGACTCCAAGTCCCAAGTCTTTGCCGGTTGAAGCTATTCCCAACGGGTGATGACAACCACGCTGATGGAACAGAGCTGCCGTCGCCCGCTGGGAATGGCTCTGACCGGCGAGGGGGAGGGGCCACTTACATGCGCGGCGTCCTGCTCCACTTACAGTTCTTCACCACCCTCAGAACGCCAGTGCCTTTTAGCAAGGTGTTGGAATGACCTTTTAATTCTACAGTAGTTGTCACACATGGCGAGGGAATTTTATTCCCCAACACGTATGTTGTTCAGTCGTTAAGTCATGTCCGACCCTTCGTGATCCCATGAACCATATCCCGCCAGGCCTTCCTGTCCTCCACTATCTTCCTGAGTTCGCTCATTTTCATGTTCGTTGCATCGGTGATGCTGTCTAACCATCTCATCCTTTGCCTTCCCCTTCTCCTTTTGCCTTCAATTTTTCCCAGCATCAGAGTCTTCTCCAGAGAGTCCTCTCTTCGCATTAGGTGGCCAAAATATTTGAGTTTCAGCCTCAGTACCTGTCCTTCCAGGGAACAGTCAGGGTTGATTTCATTTAGGATTGACTGATTTGATCTCCTAGCAGTCCAAGGGACTCTCAGGAGTCTTCTCCAGCACCACAGTTCGAAAGCAGTGTAACCTTAATCTGAGGATAACCCTAATCTGATGAGAGTTCTATGCAGTTACCCGTGCACATTTGCACAAAGGGCTGCCTGACTAATGCCTACAACATACACCCCAGCAAGAATGTTGAATTGCCAATAGCTTGTGTAAGGTCATTAGAATAACACTTTGTGTCTTTAATCAAGCTCTGAGAATTCATGAGCATCATTAGTCATTGGGCTGATGACTTCATTGAGGTTGATTGGGCTGGGCCTTCATTATTTCTCTGTATTATGTTTCATTTTCCAAATCAAAATCCTAAAACAAAATAATTTCCTGATCTTTTCAAAACCTTGATTAAAACACTGTTGTGGGCAGAAACTAAATTCTTGGCATTATCCATTTGACAAAATATGCCATACTTTTTGGGAGGCACAAGTTTTTTTTTTCTTTCAAAGTAGGAAATGGCGGTTTTCGTTGGAATGAGCACTTCTTTCCAGACAAGAGAAAAAGCAAGACATAGGGGGACAGAGATGCTAATACATTATATTTTCTACAACAGGTTTAATAAAAAAAAGTTTCATATTCTAAAAGAGTTATGTGAATGAAAAGAAACAAATCTAAATAGACCCCTGAGACATAAGCACAAAGTTGATGTTCAATAGCATAAAGAGGAGGTTTTCAAACGCCTTGTAAATCCATCAGTCAAACTGTAGTCCCTCATATCACATCACTGTGATCCAGTCTTGCCACTTCCACCACTTCCAATCTTGCATTATACCTTTGTAATCCAACTTTAAACTAAGCATCCTTGAGCCCGGTCATCATTTGGGTAAGAGATCACCTGAGAACCACTCGTGGCAAGAAGGGTGGGGCAACAAGGTAGTAAATAAATACATTTGTCTTACCTAGAGAGGAATAAGGAACTACAGAGATCTAAGAATTTCTAACCACCTCCGTATGCTTTCCCAGCAAGAGCTGCTGAGGAAGTTTTCTAGGCAAAATTGCCTGTGGTCCCCGCACAGTGATTGAGGAGGGCAGGAATTCCTATCCTTACCTGTAGTTACAAGGCACAGTAATGTGCCTTTTCCTGCGCTTTGTTGTTTTTAAACTGAAGGTTTCCGGTTTCCTGGTTTCCATCATCGATCTTCGGATTGTGCCTCTGAAAATGGTCCAGGATTGGACCGAAATGTTGGTTTCTCTACTTTCTCACGTTGGATTTTAAATGTATATTGCCTGACAAACGGATACCGGGTTCACGGGACTCTTTTTGCCAGTACTGGATATCGTTTTAATTCTGTGGAGCTGAGTAGCAATAAATTTACATGGCATCCTCACCTGTATTCTGTAAGTCTTGTCAGACGCACAGTAATGGGTGCAACATGCCTGCCTTTCATGAAACCATTCCACACCTAGATGGTCACATGTGGAGGCTCTGTAAGGGTTCCCATGAAAAGAACCAGAACGGAAAGGGGATTCAAATCCCCTCGAAAGGGGGATTCAAAGGGGATTTAAATATCTCCTCCCCTCCAAAGTCTCCTGCCCTGCCCTCCCCCGCTGGTTACACCGATGGTGTAAGTTGGATAGGATTGCGCTGTATGTTGATACCTGCTTATTGGCATTGCACTGTTTTCCAGGAGGAGTCCATGGCACTCCGCAGCTCCCCTGGCTGGTTTCCGCGGCTCTCGTGGGAGCCGCGCCTCCCAGTTTGGAAACCACTGCCCTACAGCCAAGATCCTAGACATCAAGCTCTGCACTTGCATGGTAGGTCTGAACAGAGGCGTAACAAGGGTGGAGCGAAGGCAAGTAGTTCTGCAAGACTCCGTTACACCGGAGTCAGCGGCCCCTCCCCCTTGCTGTTGGAGCCATTCTGGCAGCAAAGGCAACATGCAGGACAATCCCCTGTTGCTGCTGAAATGGCTCCAACAGCAAAGGGGAGGGGCCGCTGACTCCAGTGTAACGGAGTCTTGCAGAACTACTTGCCTCCGCTCCACCCTTGTTTCACCTCTGGGTCTGAACACACCCAGAATACATGCAGCTGTGACTATCTGGTTGCCTACAAATGCAGGAGTTATAATGTGGACTGATGAAAAAAACTCCTAGCTCTCTAACGGAGGAGCCTGCGTGTATGTCAGCACATTCAAACTTTACATGATTATCTACAGACCAGCTACCAGACTCTACAGTGAGTGGCAGCAGGCTCGCTGGCACTCTCTCTAGGTTCTTGAATTAATAGCTGTGAAAGAGTGTTGGGACCTTCCCAAGTCGTGGTTTCTGCACAGCAGAGCAACACTGAACCAGTGTTTCCAATTTAACACCCTGACATCCTGGGGGCACATTTATTACGAGGGGAAAAAAACCATAACACATGTCCAAATATTCATGATTTGGGGCCTTTAGCTTGCTTGTGACCCCCACCAACAGGCGCGACGTAGAATTCCATCTGGTCCTGCTTTCTTCGCAGACCTCTTCATGCAGATTGTTGTTCTCTCTCCCCCTCCCCTCCCCACTCCCCGAGATACTAATATACTTCTCTGTACTTACCAAGACTTTGATTTTAAGTCGGTGCTTGCCTAGGTTCATTTGCCTAGGTAGTGGAGAGCTCAGCCGCAGAGCTTGCAAAACAGGGATATTGCACCATCTGCCTGCTCTGCACAAACAGCAGCCATCTCCCAACTCCGTAGGATACCTGTTCCACCCCTGTGCAATCTCTGATCCTAGCCCATAGGATCCCTGCATGTTGCAGTTGCAGCGTGGCAACCCATACATATGTTCCCCATGAGCCTGAAGCAGCTGGATCACCACTGAAAATACAACGGTAGGTTTTCTGTAGCCACTTTCGTGGCTAGAGGTGTGCAAAGACCAACATCAGTGCTTAATTTTAGCTGGAATTTGCAGGGGTGCTGCCGGATTTCTTCGGAAGCCCACAGGCTTCCCTCAGACAGGTTTCTGCTGTTATCCACTGGGAAGTGGCTATAAACACATTTAAACATGACAAGTCTATAGATATCGCCCGAACGCATTTCCATTTCTAAACACAACTATGTGATTCACAGACCACCTTCTTGAGCCAAGCCTTTAGCAGCAAATATGGAAATCAATCACAGGATTGCTTAATTCTTCTCCAAGTGTAACAATTTGGAAACGTTCCCTTGCTTAAGAGCCTTGCTCGCCACCATAGAGCATATAATCGATTAATCCCGCACTAGGTGTGGCTTCTGCCAGCAGGCAAATGACTAACACCCTGTCTAGGAAAAAAAATGTAGAAAGAGTTATCGATCAATTTGACAAGACACCTCAGTTCAAAGAAGAAATGTTTACTGAAAGGGTGCAAACGCTGCCAAAGTTGAGGGAGGGGAAAAAAAAAGCACACCAGGAGAAAATATGTAAGACGAATTAGAACGACCACATAGGAAACATAAATTTCCTGTTAAATGCACACCTAGGGAAACATCAGCATCGCATATAATTTTAAAGACTGAAGTGAAAGTTTTCAAGTGAAGCTTTTTGGCTCAAAAAGGGAACTTTGGGGAGGGGGCAAATGTTTCATGAAAGCCCTCCATGACTTGCTTACTATGCTCCTTCTTGGCCACCTGTTTGTTCTCCCTGCAGTGGTAGCACCTGTGTTCCCCACTTCTGCTGAGTCCTAAGGTAAAGGTGACCCCTGACAATTAAGTCCAGTCGTGTCCGACTCTAGGGTGTGGTGCTCATCCCCATTTCAAAGCCGAAGAGCCAGCGTTGTCCGAAGACGCCTCCGTGGTCATGTGGCCGGCGTGACTCTCCTTGCCGCAGCGCGTAGCATGCGGCTGGAACACGGAGCGCTGTTTACCTTCCCGCAAGCGGTACCTATCTATCTACTCGCATTAACATGCTTTGGAACTGCTAGGTTGGCAGGAGCTGGCCAAGCAACGAGAGCTCACCCCATGGCGGATTCGAACTGTCGACCTTTCGATCGACAGCTCATGGTTCAGCGGTTTAACCCACTGCGCCACCCGCTGCAGTGTCCTACCCCTCCTTTTCAAAGGCATTAGAGTGGACCTATTTAAGGAGGCTCTGTTCACTGCCAGCCCTCTTTCTACCAAGTTTAGCACCTTCCCCCCCCCTAATCTGGTACGGGGCTAGCTGGTCCCCTGAAGGGCAAGTTGGAGTTTTTTTCCCAGCTACTATTATTAGCTTCTTTGGGTCTGGTTTTTCACCTGGTCCATATTGATGCTTGGCTGGGCTGAATGTTCATGGATTGTGCTTTAATTAGCATAGGTCCTGGACACAATGACGGGTGAGGTAACGGGTGAGGTAACAATGAGTGAGGTAACAGGACAGGTTCCAGGTAACAGGGAATCATCAGAAGCACTATTATGGTGAAGAGGGATTTCATGTTTCTTACAGCAGGATGTGGAAGTTTGCCACCCGGAAGTGGTTTGTTACCCGCGTTAGAGGCAACGTGTTAACAAGCCTGGAGCCTTTGTACGCTAGAATAAAATTCTACAAACTTTAACAAAGTCTCTCGTGTGCAGGAAGATCTGCGCGGGTTAAACCAAGCCATCAAAATTCCACACATTGATCCTTGCTGTCAATGAGCTTGTGTTCCAATAAGCGCTGTCTCAAATAAGACCGCATACAAGGCCTTGTGCTAAAGCCTATTACCATATGGATACTGTGTCTAATGAGGCCTATTTTGGATGACCACTTTGGCCTTTAGTTTTCTTATTGTACGGCGGAGTAGTAGTTTACAGCTATTGTGTTCCAGGCCACAAATAACCTCTCCAAAAGTCCAGCTGCAGTCTTAATTTACAAGTGGTACGGCCCAACAAGAATGATGTTTCCTCATCAGCAGAACAAAAATGAAGGAAAAAAAACCCACAGAAATGCCAGTGTCCCTTGACACATGTACCTAGTGACATTCTTCAATAAAGCAAAGAGGCTCGAATTTGATTGCAACAGCTGAGACTCGCAAAAAGGAAGAAAGAAAAAGACTAAAATGACATAGCCAGGTTTTGAAGGACATTAGTCACTTCTCGGAAACAAAACAAGACCAGATTTTTTTTAAAAAAGGGAATAATGTGACCTTCTGTGAACATTGTCTAGCACTGTATATTGTAGATAAGTTAAAAGAACTGTGTTTCAACTTAATTTGTTAATAACAGTCGTGTATCTTGAGTGCACAATGCATTGCTTTATTAACTCATAATCCTAAAGACTTCTCATAGTCCCCCATCAATGGAACATTTGTGGCGTAAAGCTGAAAATTCCTGGGGACTGATTCACAGAAGTTGGCTCCTTCGGTTTCTTTATGTTGGGTGGCTACGTGCAAAACCATCTGGTGTGTGGCTCCACGCGTATCCAGATTGCTGACCAAATGAGGAGCATGGCTGGAAGAGCACATGGTACAGCAACTGAGCTGAACCTACTGGGCTGAGTCTCTTCAGTGTCTGCATGGGGGACTATCGGAGGACTCCAACACTTTGAGTTCCATCATGAAAGAAAGGCATGAAAACATGTCAGGACTGTTTTTCGTTCTCTCATTTTTCAGGACTGAAAATGTGTCTAATCAAGCTCATGGTGATTGTGGATATAGGAACAGTCAGTCTGGTGTAGTGGTTCAGTTACTGGATGGAGAGATTCGGGCTGAATTTCCCATTCAGCCATGGATTTCACTGGGTCGCCCTGCACCAGACACTCTCAGTCAGCCTAACCTACCTCAGAGGGTTGTTGTGAAGATAAAGGAGGAGGGGAACTAAAACAGGGTCAAAACAGGGCAGCTCTTAAATGGTCCATAGAGGACCTATCTTCTGATCATAGTAATCTGTGTCATGTAATGAATCGAATCTAGGTGAGCAGGAAATCATCAAGATTCTCATCAAAATCAACTGACTCATCTTGCACAGGAACTCCTATGTCCACTCCCAAAGTATGACCTCAACATTTGCATTGTTGACCAATCCCATACATAACTTACTGTGGCAGATAAACTTTGTGCCATATGGTATGATTAGAAATATTCTTTCCCTCCTTTTTTTCCTCCCTTTTCTAAACAGCTGGGCGAGTAACTACAAGGAAAAGACAGTTAGCAGCTGCTGTCATTACTTTGATGCTGCTTAAAGGAATCTAAACCTTCCACAGGTATGCACCGGAGATTAGAGGCAAAGAATGTTCCTCTCTAAATATGAGAGAAAACAGCTATGGGAGCTATAATTATGTTTTACAGGTGTCATCAGAACAATGCTTCCAACTTTTACCCACAATAAATGCATTCTTGTGCTATTTTGTGACCGAATTTTTCAAAGGCCTTCTGGGAAAAAGATATCATTGTACAAAGGAAACGGCACTAAATAAGCATGAAAAGGGGTTTTGTCACTGAGCTCCTAACTTCATTCCCTTTCATATTCTGTTCACCGGTGAATTTCTGTGATCATCTAGGAGGACCTGCAAATAAGGTATAAGTGCTTTCACCAGGTTTGCTAATTCTACTGCATTTTACTCTCCGGTTTTAGAGTGAGCTTCCCTGGGCTCGGAACACAACTGGCCAAGCTTTCCCAGCTGCGATTAAGGTAAATAAAAGTAGAGATACTCTTGGCTCAATAAAAAATAAATAAAGTCTATAAAAAGGGGGAAGAACAGTCCAGGTTCAAAACATGCCTGCTATACTATACTCCAGCTTACTATACAGGATAAGTTCCAGCACTTCCATTCCATGAAAATGGAATGGAAGCAGAAGCTGTTACAGATGTGAAAAGTATCTCTGCATGGATATTCCTGGGGGGGGGGGAGAGAGAGAGAGAGAGAGAGAGATGGGGTGTGTTCTTGGACTGGCATTATAGACTGTGACACAAGTGTGTTGCGCCCAGCGGTGCCCGTGTTCGTCTGGTGTGTCTGACCTCTGGCAGGAATGCACAGGAGCGACGGGAGGCGCTGGAAAGCATGTTCCGGTTCACACTACCGTAGACCCATGCTCTTCTTTTGCTGACTTGCACCGCATTCAGCCAATCAGAGCCCGTATTTGGAACTCTGGGGGCAGGACGTGGAGCAAACGCGGTAGCCAATCAGAATTGAGTCTGAAGAGTCTCGATTCTGATTGGCTAAAAGAGAGAGGGGTGGGGCAGAACGTCTTCCCTTCTCTGTGCGGCTTTCATTCGTGTGCCTGGGGTTCGTAGCAATGACGTTCTGGCACGTCGGCCGCACCGCACAGCCTTAAATCTGCTGGCCCCAAACTGTCACACTCATACTCTGTTTCAAAAGGAGTAGACCCAATTCAGTGAACGTCAGATCTTTAAGTGAAGAACAATAAGATGAGCAGGGTTACCTCAGCCGACAGACAAGAGGACGCTTGTCAGAAATGCTAAACAAGGGGCATCAAAATGCCACCTGTAGGCCAGTAAGTATACAGAAACGTTAGGGAAAGATTTTGGATGGAGATAGGTGCAAGATGACGAGTATAGATGGATGAAATGCTGTGTATTTTCTTAAGAGAAGAACTGGGCTGCAACCAAACAGGCAACCAGGCCATGAAACTCTGCACTCAACTCTATGTGATAAGGTGTTTCTTTGATATCTCAGCAGGAAAGGTATGGGGTTTTCTTTAATTTATTGTGGCAATCCAACATGCATCTCCTAACAACCTCCAGCTTCACAGTAGATGCTACACTTTCTAAAGCTTAGCAAAAACCAAATGCTATAAATTAATTCATTTTACGCCAGCTTCGTTTAGTTTTAAATCAAAGCATTCTCATATTTATTCTCACTGCAATAATTGTTGGTTTCTGTTTGGATTCTCTCCTATGGACCTTTCACTGAACAGAATCAGCAACAATGAAAACATAAGGTTTTGAAACTCTGCCTTCTGCAAATGCCAAAATTTACTCTACAATTTAAGTAAGCCCCTCTGCTACTTAACGTCTGTTATTTTCTTTGGCCAAAGAATCCTTTCAAATTCTGACGAGCTGTGAAAACCCAGCCGATGAACAAGTTTGATTATTATTATTTTTTTCAAAAACTTGCTGTATTTGAAAGGTTCCACAGACTTGGCAAAACTGAGTTTAAGTCAATTCTTTAAATAAATAAGTGCGGGAGAGAGAATGGCTAGAAATAAAATATTAAGGCTGCAAGACACAGGATAAAAAATGCTTAATCAGTTGGAAGCACTCCAGTAAAAGCTGTAGGTACCTAATACCAGTCATCATTTGAACAAGGGACGGGCCGTGTCAAGGGTGAAAATTATGTGGGAACCACAATAAGGCATCGTCAATAGAAGAGGACCCACTCACCCAGTCTCTAATTGCACAGCGTGAGTGTACAGCATGCTTGGCCACTTGCTGCTTAATACAGCTGGCAGAGACACTGCAAATGATGCCCTCCCTTAAGTGTGAATAATTACACACTGCCGTACTCCTTTCTGCTCTTAGCCCGGTCAATCATGGCTTCTTTTACCAAAATATACTTAATCAAGAGAAATGGACACAAAAATTGAACACTTTCATGTGGACAAAATGGGCCAAGACTGGATCAATGGAAATAAGCTGTGCAAAAAACAGGGAAGGGCACTTTCCCACCTGGCCTGCTCAATGCCAGCATGGAATATACGTTCAGGTGACAAAATGGCACAACACCAATTTCTGCCAGAGTCCTGGGTCACTGCTGGGTTGAATTCGGCTCTTTTTGTTTTTGTAGCTGTTGTAAACTACTGGAACTGCTCGCCACTATCCAAGGTCCATAGTGCAACAGGTTGGCATACATGAACATTCACTTCAATGGAATGGAATGGAGTATGGAGGCATCCATCAGCTGATGTTTGTCCCCAGTCTAGTGATCGAAGACGTACTGCTTTCATGGGATATTTTCACAGCCTCAGATCTGAGATTCTGTGCATGCACTCAGTGGTGTCCCGAGGCTGGTGTGGAAGCGTACGTGTGGCAGGATGCCGCTTCATGCGTGAAAGCGCCCTTCCCCCTCACCAGTCCAGTGGTGTTTCTACGGCCGCTGCCCCCCGTGCCGGAAATGGCGTAACGGCTGCAGCCGTTATTCAACAAACAGAAGCGCAGGGTGGGCGGGCGGGCCAAAATGCCGGCGGCGCTCCTCCCTCGCCCCGGCGATCGGACCGCTCTGCCCTCCGCCAGGCCGCTGTGATACCCCCCGCCCAGGGCCCGATCCCGCCTGGGGGCCCACCGTCCCAAGGCCCCTACCCTGATGACTCTTCTGAGCCGGTCGGAGCCATTCCCAGTGGCGTGATCCCATCCCATTCTTAGGCATGTGATTGATCTCTCATCCTCAGTTCTCCCATCTGTAATATGGGGATTAAAAAAAGGCCTACTTCACAGAACTTTTCTAAGGATGGCTGCGATAATGTATGTGAAGTTTGTCCAATGTCAGAAATGCATTATACAAATGGTAAGTATTTATTATGCTAATTTGAAAAGTAGGATTTGACTAGAATACAAAATGATCTTTCGGGCCTTTTCAAACCATGCTGTGATGGTGAGGAAAACAGACTGTACCTTTGCTGATTTTAAAAAATCGAAATGCAGAGCTAAGCACGAACATATTAGTGTTATTTTTATAATGCATTCTACAGTAGGTATCTGATTCACAGTTGCTATATATAGAAATATCATATGGTGACAGTGAAATATTTTTGGTAATGTCCTTAAATAACTAGTAATGAAAATTTAAATAGGAATATTCTTATGCTTGTATTTCCTGTCTATTAGTAGCACAGCTGAGCTGACATTCAGTAATTATACTGATGTTCACAAAATTATTCCCGGTGCAACCCAAAATGATACCTATAACAAGGCAGCTTGCTGGGTGGGATTTGTCACCCCTGAACCTCAGAAACATAATGGTCTTCAGTGTGGTGAAAAAAAAATCAATGTTCTTTTTAAAAAGGTTGTTATAGAACTTGCCTTTTTCTTTTCTTTTTGGGACAAACTGTGCTTGATTGGAAATTCAGCTTCTTCCTGCCCGTAACAATTTGGAGCAGTGGTTTTCAACTTTTCTGTCTCTAAGTAACATTTTACATATTGACTTCTCTGTTGGGGAACCTGTAAGCACTTGCTGTGGAAGGAACCCCCTGTAGTTTGCAGAATATTTCCAGGACATGTTCTCAACATTCATACTCTGTTAATGTGGGGCGTTTGCCAGAACTTCTGGGCTTCACTGTTTGCCCCATATGAACTGAGGCAAGTACCTTAAAATATACCCAATACACCCTGGGGTGTTTTGATCTATAATGAATGATAGCACATGGATTTTCAATGAAGCTTGTTTGCCAACAAATAATATTCTTATTGCAGAACCAGTTCCTCTATTTACTAAAATGTCCTCAGAATCGTAGAGTCTTATCCCTGGCAAGGTGCAACGTCTTACCTTCGGAGCTCTTGTACGGAAGATTCAGAGGGATTCCAATCCTATCCAAGTTGTAGTTGTGATTTAGGAGGTGTGGAGCCCCTCCAACATGTGATCTTATATTGCCCTTTTTATAAGCATCTTCGCATGGCATACTTGGATCCGATCTTGATCAATAGGAGGGGCAGGGAGGACCTGGACAAACTTAGGTATATTTTATCGGATGTGAGGGCAGAAATAATGGAGAAGGTCACCTTATTAAGATTGTCAAGGTTGTTAAGAGACGTTCCGTGAGCTACCATAGTTCTTAGATCTGTATGTCAGGGCAAGATGTCATCTTATTCCCCATAGTTGTGTATGTTCTATTTTTTTTAATGCCAATAAAGGTTCTGACTGACAAAATATTAAAGAACCCCTAATAATTTCAAAAGAGGTAGAATGTATAGGTTCAAAAGCCATGTAAAATTCTTAAAAATTTTAAAAATACGTGAAAAATTCAACACGTTTAAAAACACGTACAAGTACGTACAATTAAAATCATAAAGAATGAACACGTAATAACATTTCAGAGTTTACGTTTATTATGTGTTCGTTCTCTATGAGTTCGTTCTCAACATTTATTACATGCTCGTTCTCTATGATTTTAATTGTATGTACTTGTACGTGTTTTTAAACGTGTTGAATTTTTCACGTATTTTAAAAATTTTAAGAATTTTACATGGCTTTTGAACCCCTAATAAGCTTCTGAAGAACACTGAACTTCCCTGGAACGCAGTCTGAAGGCCATTGACCTGGGGAACAGGAGCCCAGATGTAACTCAGACCCATTGCAATACGCCAGTATTGTTACCACCTCATTTTGCTTGTACCAAGATCTGATTCAATTAGGGCAGCCTGGTTGACGCTTCCTCACGGATTACCCGTCCCACTTATTCAATCATGTCTGTGCGATTTGCAGCAGACTGATAAGTCTGTTTCCTTGCCAGGTTGTTTTAGCAATAGCACCAACACAAATGTGTCCTGGCCCCCAAAGTTAGGCTGCTGACATGAAGAAAGGTGGATGGGATAGCATGACAGGGCTGGGAGTTCAGTTCTTAACTGTGGCCGCAATCCTATCCAACTTTCCTGCACTGATGCAGCCGCAATGCAGTCCCGAGGTAAGGGAACAAATGTTACCTTGAGGAGGCCTCTATGACTGCCCCCCACCGCAAGATGCAGCGCACATCCCATTGACACGGCTGCATCGGCGCTAGAAAGTTGGATAGGATTGGGCCCATAGTATATGTTCAGAGGAATCCTGTGCATGTCTGTCCTCCCACACCACTCCTGAGTAGGGCTGCTAACTCTACTCCTGAAGCTATTCCTGGGGGGGGGGGGGAATCCAACATGATTTAATACTGGAAATTCCTGGAGACCTTGTTAAAAATCTCCAGGATTGCTTTCAGTAGTCACCTGGAGATGAATGTTGGGTCCTGGAGAATTATGTGGTGTTGGCAACCCCATCCCTGAGCCAGTACTTTGCACCTGGCTCTGGGTGGTGGGCTGCAGCGTTCTAGGATGAAACAATGTAGATAACTATGAATTCTTCCCGCACCTACTATAGGAAAACAGTAGGGGATGGCTTTGACCATCTATCCCTGCTTGTGAAAGTCCCAGGAACTTTGGGCTGGTCACTGTTGGAAACAGAATGCTGGGCTATCCAGACCACTGATCTGAGCCCACAAGCACTGGCGTCGACGGGGGGAAGCGGGGGGGTGGGCCGCCGGGGGGCGTCGCGCGTACAGGGGTGATGCGCGATTCCCCCCACTTACATTTTTGAAGCGAAGGTGGGCCCGCCCGCCCTCCCTTGTGTCCGTTTGGCTCCAAAATGAGCCGAAAACGGAGCGGGGAGGGCGCTCTGCTCCTGCGCGTGACGTCACGCGCGGGGGCGGAGCCTCCCCCTTAAGGGCGACGCGCGCCCCCGCTCTGGGGTGATGCGCGTCGTCGCGACGCTGCTGCCCACAAGGCAATTTCTTAAGTCCTTATATAATGTATAGGCTTACCAGATCTCCAACCGGGACAGAGTGCTAGACCTTTAGGAGAAGGAATGTGGGCAGGTGTAGCTTGTTAAAACTTACAGCACAATCCTAGGCATGTCTATTCAGAAGCAAGCCCCATGGATGCCTAGGATTGTGCTCTAAGGTTTAACAAGCTACACCTGCCCACATTCCTTCTCCTAAAGGTCTAGCACTCTGTCCCGGTTGGAGATCTGGTAAGCCTAATAATGTAGTCACATTATGTAAGAATAACATGCTGAACCTTTGCCAGGTTATTCGTATAGGCCTGCCCTCCCAGCAGCTTTGCTGTACAGTAAGTACTTCCCCAAATGTCTAGATGTACACAACTTTAATACACACACACAACTCGAGCTTCTGTAAATCTCTTGCAAACATGGAGCAGTATGTATGTTGTTCCATATCAAGGGCTGAAATGCTGCATATGGTGCTCAGTTATAACAGCTGAGCTTTAAAAGAAGTGCAGCTTTGCATCTCACTCAACCTGACACCAAATGTGGCCAGCAGGAGAAAAAAGAAACACCCAACAGAGAATTTAAAAGAACTATCCTACAATTAATACATATTTTCAATTCCAAAAATTGTTTGTCGTCTCCTCAAGAGGATATTTTGCCAATCGAAGCAACCCAGGGATCACTGTTTGCTGCTTTTAAAATTTAACACTCTTAATTATTTCCTGGCATAAACTGTCTCTCTCTCTCTCTGGGAAGAAAAAGAAAAGAAGAGGGGGGGGGAGGAAAGGAAGATTCTCCATCTCTTGGAAAATGAGTGCACTATTTTAGTCTGAACTGTATGTCGCGGCTACATTTAATAAAGGAAACACTGAGGGTCTAATTTAGTTTAAAAACAACAACACCCTTGCTATGTGTAGATTGGTAAAAGATATAAAG
Organism: Plestiodon gilberti rubricaudatus; assembly: GCA_026170595.1. Classification (NCBI taxonomy): domain Eukaryota; kingdom Metazoa; phylum Chordata; class Lepidosauria; order Squamata; family Scincidae; genus Plestiodon; species Plestiodon gilberti. The sequence goes on along the minus strand of JANXHW010000010.1, from coordinate 9,991,260 downwards.
GGCTATGAAACATCCGAATACCCACATGCCTCATTTTCTTACTTTGCTGCCCCAGATTAGTACAAAATAACTATTTCCTTCACAAAGCTTGCAAGTGAGTGATATAGGCAGCAAAGATCAGGCTGAGAGTTTTTCCTTGCAGGACGAGGGCCTGTGGAATGAGATCGTTTTGCTGTTTCTTTAACAGTCACCCGCTGACCCACAGATCCCAATAAACGTAAAAGATCATGCAAATAAGGAATCAATCCAACTCGTTCGCAAGGCCTTGACTCAGCCAGAATTATGGTGTAGGGCAGGGGATCAAAAGTCAAAGGATCAAGACAGAAGAACATGCTGAACCGGTGAGGAAGTGAAGATGCCAAGAAGTTCAATCTGGAGAACAATTTACACTTTCCTTTAATTCAAGCGAGTGCTGAACTTGCAGCAACGTTCACAAGAACATAAGAAGAGCCCTGCTAGCTCAGACTGAAGGTCCAGCAAGTTTGGCATTAGTGGCCGGTCAACTGATTCCAAGAAGGTCACGAACAGGTCACGTCTTGAATAGGTGCTTCCAAAAAGTGGAGATTTCTGAGCTAGGGCCTGAAGATGTTAGAAGATAGCCAACCCTTGAAAAGTGGGGTGAAATCTGATACTGGAACCCCATCAGCAGTCCGGAAAGAGAGTAAGATTGCTGCCTACCCCCCTCCAAGAAGTCACCAATGTGGACATTTTTGCCCCTTCCCACTTGCACAAGGCCAGTGGGGGGAGAAGACTGCACACTGGTGCAGCCATAGATGCAGGGGTGGAGCTGTAAGAGTAGATCCCCTGGTGTAACAGTAGATCCCCTGGTGTAAGAGCACGTGTGCCAGTGTAACTTGCAGTACGCCAACAGACGCAGGACGGACACCGGTTTAACCCCCCTCGGACACCTCACATGCTCAGTTCGAATGCGGAACGGACGCCGGCACAACTCTGCCAGCGCAGGGGGCATTCTGGGGAGTCTGAATGCCCCCAGAATGCCCCCTGAGCCAGCGGAGTTGCGCCAGTGTCCGTTCCACGTCCAAACAGCGCATGTGAGGTGTCTAAGGGGGATTAAACCGGTGTCCGTCCTGTGTCCGTTGGCGTATGGCAAGTTACACTGGCATAAGTGCTCTTACACCGGGGGATCTACGGTTACACCGGTGCAAGAGTTACACAGGATTGCGCCCTGAGTGTGCTGATACCTTCAAAAAGGTAATGGCTATGTGGTCTGCCCTCCTCCCCAACAGGGAGTTTATTCTCAGTACGCCCTGCCAGAGGTGAAACTAGACTGGAGCGGAGGCAAGTAGTTCTGCAAGACTCCGTTACACCGGAGTCGGCGGCCCCTCCCCTTTGCTGTTGGAGCCATTCCGGCAGCGACAGGGGAGTGTCCTGCATGTTGCCATTTCCGCAAGAATGGCTCCAACAGCAAGGGGGAGGGGCCGTTGACTCCGGTGTAACGGAGTCTTGCAGAACTACTTGCCTTCGCTCCAGTCTAGCTACGCCACTGAGCCCCGCTACTGAAGAGTCTCCCTGTGACCCTTTCTCCTCCTCTGTGAAAAAGCTACTCCTCCTCCTGCCCCTGCTTTTGGCTGTGTAATCCTCAAACCCAGCTGTACAGATGACAGAGTGAAGATGTACAAGTGTCAGTGAAGAATGGACAGCAAGAAAATAAAACGGTACAAACAAATCCAAAGGAAGGGGGGTCATTTCTGATGCAAGGATGCTATTTTTATAGCCGTGGCAATAGAGGCTTATGAAGATGATGATGATGATGATGATGATGATGATGATGATAATAATAATAATAATAATAATAATAATAATAATAATAATAATAATAATAGTACAATGCCACCTCAGTCTTTTCACTTCAGAGATTAAAGAGGATGGTAAAGGAAAGGGGCAAGCTGAAAAGAAAAAGGAAGACATGACTCCAAAGAAAGATTCCCTCCGAACACCTAGAAATGTTGACATTCTCTTTCCTCTCATGGTAATGACTTTTTTTAGCTTCTTCGCCAACTTCCCACTCCTCCCTTCCCAGCCCCCTGTTGTTGCGTGCCATCCCAAAGCTCTAGTATAAAGTTTGGCTTTTGCAGCATGAAGCAGCTGGGCAAAGCTACCAGGGAATGATAATGACCTCAGAAATCTGCTGTTAGCTCGACTACAATAGGGTGCTCAGTCTAGTGGAAAATTGTGTTCATCAGCTAACTCTGCTCAGTTACTAATTGACATTGCCAAATATTTTAAGAACAATTGGAATGCACAAGCAAAAAAAAATGAAGATCTTAATCCTCAGACTTAATTTTTTTTGCCTGTTTTTGTTCACATCAAGCATTTGATGATTATCACCGTGCAAGAAAGAAAGAAAGAAAGAAAGAAAGAAAGAAAGAAAGAAAGAAAGAAAGAAAGAAAGAAAGAAAGAAAGAAAGAAAGAAAGAAAGAAAGAAAGAAAGAAGCATCATATCATTCTCTGTCCTGCGTCTTTGTAGTGCTGCCCAGTACAAAAGCTTTTTTCTATGCTCTGTCAATGGGCATAAATATAGGCTCAAATGCATTGTTTAAGGAAGAGTTCTCTGCCATAGAAAAATCGGAGATTCTTTTTAAGATTCCAAACCAGCTGATCAAACTGTTTGTGCCAAAGTCAACATGAAGTATGGTGGACAAGAATACATTATTATCATTAACAGTATTTTATTTTCCTTCCTTCTGTCCTTAAAAAAAGAAAAGGGGGGAAAAAATCTCTGCGTTTTTCCATTGATCATGAAACTTGGCCTACTTTATTTAATGAACTGGAGGGTCAGTGCATTCAATTACCCCTTTCATACTATCAAGACTTCAATTATCTCCACACCAAAATTATAGGCAAATGCGGAAGGTACTACCATGCTAGCTATAACGAACAGTATCATTTCTTACTACATTAAGGTTTAATTATTCTATGGGCTAATTCTTAAGCAAAATCTGTCCCAATTCCATTTTGTGCAGAGTCCCAGAAGTCGATACAGACAACGGCAGTGCAAGCCTATGCGTGTTTACTCAGAAGTAAGTCCCATTGGGTTCACTGGGTCTTACACCCAGATAAATACGTATAGCAGCGTTTCTCAAAGTTCTCCCCGCGAGGTGGGGAGAACCTTGAGTGTGATCCAGGGGATCGCCGCTGCTGCTGCCGAAACTGCCCCAGAAACCACCTCGCGAAAACCGGAAGTGCCTGAAGATCGCTGCAAAACAGCGATCCGAAGATCGGGGGGCCTGCAGAGGGTCGTGCAGGCCTCCCCAATGCTCGCCCAAGCCCCGGTAAGTGCAGGGGGACCCGTTTCGGGCACTTTGGCTGCGGCAGCGGTGGCGATCCCCTGGATCGCCGCCGCCACCGCCATGCTGTCTCTGCCCCTTAAGGGGGCAGGGGACAGCAAAAGTTCTCAGTGGTGGTCACGACCCACAGTTTGAGAACCAGTGACGTATAGGATTGCAGTCCTAGTCACCTGATTCTCGTATGCTTCTATTATAATAGGCTCCCTTATATCAAAGTTCCCAAAGGAAACTTGTTTCGATTGAATGATATATCAGTGCCATCTATGGAAATTGGTGATCAAGGTTTGACTGATACAGGGAGATATTAGTATGACATGAATGCTGTTTTTATATATATACAGTATATATCAATGAGAAAGACTTAAGTATATGCTTAAATCAATGGGAGGATAGCATCAGAGTGAAAGTAAAAGCATCCCTTTTTATCAGCTTCCCTTTGCATTGTGAGCAGACTACAACCTCAAGAATTCAAAAAGGAGGGGAAAAATACCCAACGAAAAGACAGGGAAATGATCTATCTGACCAGTTTTGTCCATTTTCTGTTCGAAAATATGACCTCTCCATTTATCAAAAGGTCCGAGTTTTAGCAGTTGATCTTCAGCTTAGTTCTCAGCAGTTTGGAGAGCCAAAGAACAAACACATTTTCTGGTTCACTGGAGTCGTTTTCACATGTTCACTGATTCAAACATTCTTTTACTCACATAACAAACAGCTGCATACCACATTAGCCCAGGCAGTGACAGTCACACATCTCTGCAATAACTGTTTGATTGCAAACTTGACCCTGTCTTCTTCTCAGCCTGAACTAGACATTAAAAAAAAACAGCCATTCCATTTTCAATCCTTCTTTGCAAAGAATTACATCAGATAACAAAGACTTTGCTGCCACTCATTGTAAGCTTTCTTCTAGAGAGATCTGTTCTAAGAGGCACTGTGTATAGAGCTTTTTTATGATGAATTCAGAACTACTATCATGTTAAGAGCACCAATTTATATATATAAAAAAATCATTGGTTAAGATCTGAAAAAAAAAAAGTTTCTCAGGCCCCTAGTGACCCAGTTTGCAATAACAAAAAAACCAGATTCAAGTGATGCAAATTAAGTTCTGAGACATTGTTATACGGGCTTAGAAATTGTTGTAATTTCTTAATGGCTGGCTCGGTGAGTACATTCTCCTTTAACTTAAGCAATCACAAACCTCCTTTGTATTCTGCAGGTTTATCTTTCACAGGTAGCAATAATTATGTAAAGATAAACATCTATTGCTTTGAGAACTTTACGTGGGCAAAGGAATATACAGGTTGTTGTTCTCCCCCCCCCCCCGCTTAAATTAATAGAATATTATTTTATCGGGTGAAAAAGTTAACGTTCTGGTATTTGGCATCTTGCATTAATGTCATGCCTCATCATATAGAAGTTAAATTTCTATTCTGAGGCAACAAAGAAAACAATTAGAAATTATTCAACCAACCCGCATGATTGAAAACTGGATTCAGTACGTAAGTTTACAAGTTTGGGATAAATGTCGCTGAACCTATTGGGCTTCCATCTTTATAAACAGTAAGTCTTATAAACTGGTTAAATTGTAGGGATACAGCTGACACTTTGAAAGTAAGGGCAACAACAGGGACAATATTGCAATACAGTCGGACCTCGCTATTCGCGGGGGGGTCCATTCCGGAACCCGCTGTGGATAGCGAGGATTTGTGGATACAAACCCTAAAAACCACGCTAAAAACCCTGTTAAAAGGGAAGAAAGCCCCCAAATCGCCATTTTTACCTTTAAATAGCCAAAGCACACCGTTTTCAAGCTTCTACGGGGCTTCTTGAAGCTTAACGACCCACTTCCGGGTCGCGCAAAGGCTCTTCCCTCCTCCCAGTCTTTCCCCAGGGTGCATCCTGGGACAAGGCTGGGAGGGGGAAGAGCTTTCACGTGACACATCAGTGGGCCGTTAAGCTTCAAGAAGCCCCATGGAGGCTTGAAAATGGTGAGATTTGGCTATTCAAAGATAAAAACGGCGATTTTTGGGCTTTCTTCCCTTTTAACAGGGTTTTTTGCGTGGACCTTACGAATCCGAGATCTTCAGTGAGTCAAATTCACGGATCCCGAACCCGCGGAGAGAAAGGGTCTACTGTATTCTCTGAGTTCAGGAAAAATTAAAGATTAATGGATTGTTTTTACTTATGGCGAGGACTAACCAACTTCTATTCTGAAGATATTGGCTCAGTGCAGAAATTTACTCAGTGTCTCCCCTCCTGGGTTCAAAATAAGACCAGTTTTATATTTGTACAGATCCTAGCCCACTCCAGATTTCTTCAGTGAACCAGACACTGAGTAAAAGAAGAGTTAAATCAGCTGGGCCTCATCCTGCCTCTCCCCTTTTCATGACTATGATGCTTGGGGCTGGTGGAGGCATATTACTAGCACTATCAAAGGTGGAGTACTGTACATTACTCATGAGGCTCCATGGATGCCCTAACCATTATTTGGCCAGTGTGTGATAGGCCATTTAATTTCCAAATAAAATCTTGTTTCTAGAGCAAAGTATTTCATTGGTAATTTTGATTGTCAGAATTCTACTGGTTTATAATAATCAGAGAGCAACAGCAATAAAACTACGGAGATTGATTACTTTTGACTATCGGGGATTTTGAGATTTAACCACCAGTGGTGCAGCACGATTGGATCGATGCCAAGGGTCAAGCACTGAGGAGTACTGTTGTGGCGGGACAAATAGAGTCAAATAAAGAGGATTCTAACTTCAATTGCTAAGGAAATTGCCAAAAGTGACATTCATAAGAACATAAGAAGAGCCCTGCTGGATCAGGCCAAAGGCCCACCTAGTCCAGCTTCCTGTATCTCACAGTGGCCCCACCAGATGCCTCTGAGAGCAAACAGCCAACAAGATAACCTGTTTCCTGTTGTCACTCCCTTGCACCTGGCACAGAGAGAACCTACTTCTAAATCCAGGAGGTTGCTTATGGCTTGTGACCTGTGATGGTATTTTCCTCCATGAATCTATCCAATCCCCTTTTAAAGGTATCTAGGCCAGGTGTCATCACCACATCCTGTTCACAAGACAGGGAAGACTAACATTCAAAAGTACCTTTAAAAAATAAAAAAAAATAAAAAAATATATTGGGCTTTATCAGGTGTTTATTCTGAAGCGCATGTTACAAGCATGTTCCTCTGGGGAATGAATCCTGGTGTGAACAAGAAAAAAAGTGCTCGCATAGCTTCCTTTTTTTTTTTTGCCAAAAATGTTTAGAACGTTGACAAGTACAACTTGTGTGGAAAAGGAAATCTTTATGTTGTCATATTGGATTTGCAATCCTCTTAAAACAATCCAAACAGCCACACAGTATAAAATGAGGCTGTGCTTGTTTCCCTTCATGCCTCCGCAGACTTTTCGAACATGATTCGCCACCAATAAATTGTAAAAGAGGCCACAGTTCTAAGAGTAGTCGGGGTGTTTCATGGGTATTTAAGCAAGAGAATTAAGCACTATAAGAATCTGCGGAATGCAAGAGGGCAGATTTACGTTCCTTCAGAGTTTCTTTACTGGTTTGTAATAAGCCACCCCCAAACCCACCACTTTCTTTTGTATTAATCTGGCCTTAGAAATGGAGAATACTGGAGCATGACAAGAACAACAAAAATAAACTGGCGTCTACTTCATAACTGGAACAGCGTATTGCCTCCAATACGATAATATTTATCGAAACGAGGGGAGGGGGTGAGTCTAAGAAGAATTACCTTCCACAGCCAGCTGCCAGATCTTTAACAGTGGGCAATGTAATGCCTTAAGGTCTCTCAAACTGTCTTTCATTTTCTAGACTTAATGGCTGATTGCAGAAATCAATGTTGCCATTAGTAACAGAGTATTTGTTATGGCATGATTTCCTCTGTTGTTAGGCTTGCAGAATGATTACAATATTAGCGAGGTGCTTTTGTTATAAAGGAGCTGAAGATATAACTTTCAATTTACTATCCATTAGTTCGAGAGTCGAGAAATGAGAGATGAGGCCAGAAAACCTTACCTTTCTTTTTTTTTTCTTTTTAGATGCACCAAGAAAACTTAATATTTTAGATAGCTCCAATGAAATATTATTTTGCTTTGCTCTTTTGTACGCAGCAGGTTAACATTCAACACAATGGCATAACAATTATTTTACTTACTGGCTTTCATGTGCTGTTGAACTTAGAAGTATGCAACCTGTGGAGAGCCACACAGAACATCGACATACAGGTTTTTTTTTTCCTTTGGACCACCATGTGCCCTACACACCCATTCATATCCCTTGACTGGGATCTTAAAAGGATGCCACAGTCAGCCACATTTAGCCTAACATGGAATACGGACTTGTTGAAAGGCAATCGGATTGCATAGGATTACAGGAGGGCCCAACATAGACGTGAATGGAAATCAGGACACAGCTATCTACAGGTTGAGTATAAATGGCTCTATCTTAAGAGAACAGTATTGCACATGTACCAATTGGCAAATTAATGCAGTGATCAGTGCAGTGGCTTGGAAGCAGGATTACTAACAAATAATTCCACTGAATTGTTATAGGGCAGTGGCTACAATGTTCAATCTGTGGATGCATTCAAACTCCCTCAAGCTAGTCGACGTTACCCTTTCACATGGAATTGAAGTTCTCTGAGAGAGAGAGAGAGAGAGAGAGAGAGAGAGAGAGAGAGAGAGAGAGAGAGAGAGAGAGAGAGAGAGAGAGAGAGAGAGAGAGAAGAATGAAAGAGAGAAATGGAATCTAAAAGAAAAAGATATATCCCCTCCCATTATATCTCGATTTCGTAAAAGTCACCACCATTTTCACTTGCAGAACAGCTAAAATATATGATAAATGGAAGTCTGGGAAGAAAAAGAATGAAATGAAAGATAATGCTTCTTTAAAAAGAAATTAAAAAATTGTGTGGAGAGGTAATAACATTTGCATACTTTGAATGTATGACAGCTTTTTAGAAATCTAATCAGAAGCGTTGCAATCTTATTGGCATTGTTATCTGCAGGTGGGGAAAGCTGGGAAGGATAATATGAGCTATCCTTGCTGAAGGAAGGGATACCTGAAGGAAGCAAAACGTAGCATACCTGAAGAGGAAGGTGAAGAAGGATGGGGGCTGTCCTCTTGGGCACTTCCTGTCTGCGAAAGACCACCACCCAGACCACTTTCCTCAGTAATATTGGAGGACCCCGGTGTGGTTGACCTGCTGACTGATTGAGATTCCTGGTCACTCCCAGATCCACGGCGCTCTTCAAGGCCCCCTTGAATGATCTCGTCCTCTGCTTTCCTGTCCCTCTTATGGACTCTGGAATGAACAACAACTTGGTGGTATGTTCTAAAAACTCTGCCACAGTCGGGACACTCGGTTGGCTTCTCTTTCGCGTTGTTGTTGCTGTGACTCTGCATGTTGTAATCAAGCCCTGGGTTCATACCGTGAGACAGAAAATCTCTACTGCCTTCCAAAGGGTCTAGTTTATTTGACAAGTCTCTCTGATTGCCCATTTTAGTGCTGTGAACCAAGTCAGCAGGCATTTTCTGCTTGGAGCCATCTGCTCCTACTAACACATACTCCCGCTTCTCCTTATCAAACAGAACTCCAGCATTTGCCAACGTGTCTTCATGGCTTCGCTGTATCTGGTGCTCTTTAGACAAAAAGCCATGTTCCATGGCCATTCCTCTCGCCATGAGCTGCCAAGCTTGATAGCTGTTTACAGGGTCCATCTCAGCCGCTTTGGCCGCAGCCTGTAGCCTTTCTATGCAGCTGGATTTGAGAGGAGGCACAAGGTTAAGACAGCCCAATAAAGAATGCTTGTCCCCTTCAGCAAGGCTGTGGCCAATGCCAGCAATGGGAGATAGGAGCTTACCCAGAACCTCTCGCTCTTTCATGGGCAAGTCTCCTTTGTTATAAGTCTGATTCTGCTCACTTAGACTGGCTTTGTCAGGGGGAAGGAACCCACTCTGCAAACAGGATAAGTATCTGGAATACAAGTTTGCATGAGCTTCCTGGGACATGGTGCTGATGGACACAGGTATCTCTGAGTCATTAGGAGATTTGTTTTTCACAGACAATTTGTTCAGGTGGACCTTCATGTGGTTCTTCAGGAACCAAGGCTCTTTGAAGCGCCTCCCACAGATTTGGCAGCAGTGCTCAAAGGAATCCTTGTGCTTCCTCATGTGGCCTTTAAGGAACCAGGCTTGGCTAAAGACTTGGCCACACACCTCACACCGAAACTCATTGGCGGCCTGTTCTCCATTGCCATTGGAACCCTGGCCTTGAGCCGACTCAGCGGTGATGTGAGCTTTTTCCACGTGGCTGATCAGATCCTCCTCTTGCGACGCGGCAAAATCGCACAAAGTACATTTGTAAGGCTTGTGTAGGATCCTGATGTGCCGATCAAGCTCTTCCCGCTTCTTAAACTTTCCTTTGCAAAAAGTGCACCGGAACCCAGCGGCCGTGACCACCACCTCTTCCTGTACGCTGGCAGGCTTTGGAGAGGGAACTGGGTTGGAAGCGTCAGGGGTGTTGTGGTTAGTGGGCACAGACAAATTGCAGTTGGCAAGGGGCATAGCCTGAGAGTGTGGGTGTGCTTTGATGTCGGGTCTCGGTTGGAGAAGACTACTCTTCATCTGCTTGTCCCTCAGAATCGCCCTCTCTTCCAGCTCGTGCAAGAGCCTGTTTTCTTCTCTAACCCTCCCGCGGCCTTTGCCAAGGTTTCCAAGCTTGTGCGTGCGCAGGTGAATCTTCAAGTTTCCCTTCTGAGCTGCTCTGTGATCACAATAGGGGCACTTGAACGGCTTCTCTCCTGTGTGGGTGCGCATGTGGAGCGACAGGATGCTGTTAAAACGAAAGCGTTTCCCACAGAGGGGACATGGGTATTTCCTGTTCTTTCTAGCATCGTCCTCTATATCGCTCATCTGAGACATGATGCCCAGGTTTTGTCCATTTAAGAACTGCTGCAGGTCGACCCTCCCGTTCAAGCTGGTGTCGACCTCTCTGTTCAGTTGATTGGCTAACAGGGCCATGTGATTGCTGATCGGTTGGCTTGCAAGGGACACGTGGCTCTTATCTTCTAGGAGGGTCGCTGTCTTCTCATCAGGATTCTGCCTGTTCTGAAGCTCTGGAAACGCATGACTAAGCTGGGACGTGATCTGGTGCAGTTTCTGGCTCATGGAATATTGGCCATTGAGGATGGAGTTGTTGAGGTGGGCATCGGCTTCTGGTACCGCAGAGGAAATGCCAAGGCACAAACTAGCTTCCTCCATCCCTGAAAAGGAAGAATAATTTTAGATTTGGAGCAAGTCCAACTTTATCAGCAGACCTACCAAAAACATGTTGAATATATGGTATACAGGTTGGTTACCCCTTATCTGGACATCCAAAATCCAGACTATTCCAAAATCCAGACATTTTGGTGGCTGTGACTTTAAAGAAAAACTTTTTCGAACACCTGGCTGGCATAGCGCAAGGCATGCTGGGGCACAACATTATTAAAAATATTGTATAAAATGGCCTTCCGGCTATGTGTATAAGGTGTATATGAGACATAAATGAATTTTGTGTTTAGACTTGGGTCCCATTCCCCAAGATGTCTCATTATATTTATGCAAATATTCCAAAATTCCAAACAAATCCGAAATCCGGACAACTTCCCGTCCCAAGCAGTCCGGATAAGGGATACTCAACCTGTATTTCAACTGCAGATGATAACACTAAAGAACTTCAGTCCAAACCAATAAAAAGTATATTAAATGTCAAGTGCATAGTGTACAGTTGTGATTATGTTTTGTCTTAATTATACAGGGCCTTCATCACACTACATACTTTCTGATTGCATGTATTAATTAGGATTTTAAAACGAACACATTACCAATTTGAATATCTAGCTGTTAAATAAGTAGCATTAAGCTCTTCGACTTCATTCAGCAGCCCCCCCCCCTTCCCGGTGAAACTGCACCTGTTTACATTTCCCAATCTATATAAAAGAGAAACGTTACGCCTCCTGCTAACTTCCCCTTTAAAAAACAAAAATAGAAATCCATTTATAAAACTTTCAGTCCCATTAAGCATATTCAATAAATCCCGCATTCTACAATGAGAAAGATGGTTTTATGATTTGACGGGGGGAGAAAAAAAAAGATGGCATGATATTTACTGGTACACAATAAAACAAGATAATGTGGGGGGGGAAATAAAGTAAAGGACAAGCTTTCGAACAATAAAAGGGATTTTGCTTTAGTCAACAAAAAGTGCAGTAATATCTCATTAAGCTGATTAGTATGCGGCTTAGAAACAGTACTAGGTGCTGTAACACATGATTATAATCATAAAAATCCTTCAGTGTTTGCAAGTAAGCATTAACGAGGTATATTAAATTTTAAGGAGACTGCAACTAGCAGCTTTGCAAACCTCTGAGATTAAGATTTAACCCTTATGTTACAAAGCAATTGTTCCTCCATCATTTGGAAATGGGACCCATCCAAAGAGGCATAAATTAGCTCCCTAATTTGTCACACAGATTAGTCGGATACCCTCATTTAGAGGAAATAAAAGTTGTCTGATTTTAGCCAACTGTCTTCAGTGCGCAGCTGAGTAAAAGAGGTGATCGGGAAGGCCTCTGATTAGCTTTAAAAGAGCTCTCTTCTAGAACTCGATAAAACCCAATTAAAAGCCAGGGAAGGTGTTACAGGAAGCTTCAACAAGTTTAAGTATTTTTAATAACTTTCTCAATATACAGTAATGAGTACAAATGGTACCTACAAACTGTGCACTGCAGAAAATGAGAACTCAAAGCTGTTTGTTAAACAAGAGCGCTCAGTGCTGGTCAGCATAATTGTCCCTAATAATAATCTTCTCTCCTTGCCATTTTATCTAGTCTATTCTGGGGGACAGGAGGGGGGAGCATCAATAATAATAAAAAAACACCCTGCATTTTAAAACTGTACAAACTGTTACTTCTAAGAAGTATTTAGATACATGGCAGTTATACAAGCGGATCTACCCGCTTCAGAACTCTTCCAGTCCTTTCTCCACGGTAAAAAATGACAATTTCCCTTCACTTTGTAACAAACAGGCAACTTAATCCTTCCAGGTGAAAATATTTTTGCAAGACTGTTTTGGAATAGATCAGGGGTTATACAACTTTCTCAAAATGATCAGTGGCACTTTTTTGAGACGGGAGAACTTCCTTACGAGGGTTCAATATTTGTCTCTGTGTTGATTTTGGGGGGAGTTGCCTGTGTCCAAGCGCAGTCTTTACACTTTGTTGATCGTAGTGGAAACTTCCTACTCTCCCCTCACTGAAATATTAAACGATGCCCCTGCTATAACAATAGGCTTACCAGATCTCCAACCGGGACAGAGTGCTAGGACCTTTAGGAGAAGGAATGTGGGCAGGTGTCGCTTGTTAAACCTTAGAGCACAATCCTAGGCATCCATGGGGCTTGCTTCTGAATACACATGCCTAGGATTGTACTCTAAGGTTTAACAAGCTACACCTGCCCGCATTCCTTCTCCTAAAGGGCTAGCACTCTGTCCCGGTTGGAGATCTGGTAAGCCTATATAACAAAGCATTTTTCTCTTCAGTGCAGGAATGGGAAGCTCTCTATATAACTGGGCTCTGGATTCAGGCCAGTGTTTGCAGAATTACACTTTAAAAGAATATTTCCTTTAAAAAGGCATATTTGAACGTCATTACTTTGCTAACTAACCTGTGAATTTTTTAACAAGCCTGATTTGAGATGTAGTAATACCGAACTGATGATTTCTTAAAATGAAATTTATCTCTTCTATTGGTGGTGAAGGAAAGAATACTCTAACAGCCCAATACTAGGCATCTCTACTCAGAAGTAAGTCCACTGAGTTTAATGGGTTTACTGAGTAATGAGTTTACTGAGTTTAATGGGACCTACTCTTGACTAAAAGTGATCCACTGGAGAAGGAAATGGCAACCCACTCCAGTAACCTTGCCAAGAAAATCCCATGAACAGTACCAAAAGGCTAAAAGATATGACGCCGGAAGATGAGCCCCTCAGGTCGGAAGGTGTCCAATATGCTACTGAGGAAGAGCGGAGGACTATTCCAAGTAGACCCAGAAAGAATGAAGCGGTTGGGCCAAAGCCAATAGGACGTCCAGCTGTGGATGTGTCTGAGGTTGAAAGGAAAATCCAATGCTGCAAGGAGCAATACTGCTTAGGAACATGGAATGTGAGGTCTATGAATCAAGGCAAGCTGGATGTGGTCAAAAAGGAGATGATAAGATTGAACATTGACATCTTGGGAATCAGCGAACTAAAATGGACGGGCATGGGTGAATTTAAGTCAGGTGGCCATCATATCTACTACTGTGGGCATGAATCCCTTAGAAGAAATGGAGTAGCCCTCATAGTCAATAAAAGAGTGGGAAAGGCAGTACTGGGGTGCAACCTCAAAAACGACAGAATGATTTCAGTTCGAATCCAAGGCAAACCATTCAACATTACAGTAATCCAAGTGTATGCCCCAACCACTGATGCCGAAGAAGATGAAGTTGACCGGTTCTATGAAGACCTACAACACTTCTAGAACTAGCACCCAAAAAAGATGTCCTTTACATCATAGGAGACTGGAATGCTAAAGTAGGAAATCAAGAAATAAACTGAACAACAGGCAAGTTTGGCCTTGGAGCGCAAAATGAAGCAGGGCAAAGGCTAACAGAGTTCTGTCAAGAGAACACGCTGGTCATAGCAAACACTCTTTTCCAACAACACAAGAGGCGACTCTACACATGCACATCACCAGATGGTCAATACCGAAACCAGATAGATTATGTGCTTTGCAACCAAAGATGGAGAAGCTCTATACAATCAGTAAAAACAAGACCTGGAGCTGACTGTGGCTCAGATCATGAGCTTCTTATTGCAAAATTCAGACTTAAACTGAAGAATGTAGGGAACACCACTAGACCAGTCAGATATGACCTAAACCATATCCCTTGTGAGTATACAGTGGAGGTGAAGAATAGATTTAGGGCATTAGACCTGGTAGACAGAGTGCCTGAAGAACTATGGACGGAAGTTCGTAATATTGTACAGGAGGCAGCAACTAAAACCATCCCAAAGAAAACGAAATGCAAGAAAGCAAAGTGGTTGTCAGATGAGGCTTTACAAATAGCTGTGGAAAGAAGGAATGCGAAAAGCAAAGGTGAAAGGGAAAGATATAAACAACTGAATGCAGATTTCCAGAGAATAGCAAGGAGAGATAAGAAGGCCTTCTTAAATGAACAATGCAAGGAAATCGAGGAAAACAACAGAATGGGGAGGACTAGAGATCTCTTCAAGAAAATTGGAGATATCAAGGGAACGTTTTGTGCAAAGATGGGCATGATAAAGAACAAAAAAGGCAGAGACCTAACAGAAGCAGAAGAGATTAAGAAGAGATGGCAAGAATACACAGAAGAACTATACAAGAAAGATCTGAATGTTCCTGATGACCACGCTGGTGTGGTCACTGACCCAGAGCCGGACATCCTAGAGAGTGAAGTCAAGTGGGCCTTAGGTAGCATTACTAACAACAAAGCTAGTGGAGATGATAATATCCCAGCTGAGCTACTTAAAATCCTGAATGATGATGCTGTGAAAGTGCTGCACTCAATATGCCAACAAATTTGGAAAACTCAGCAGTGGCCAAAGGATTGGAAAAGGTCAGTTTACGTTCCAATTCCAAAGAAGGGCAGTGCCAAAGAGTGTTCAAACTATCGCACAATTGCACTCATTTCACATGCTAGCAAGGTTATGCTCAAAATCCTACAAGCTAGGCTTCAGCAGTACGTGGACCGAGAACTACCGGACGTACAAGCTGGGTTTCGAAGAGGCAGAGGAACTAGAGATCAAATTGCCAACATGCGCTGGATCATGGAGAAAGCACGAGAGTTCCAAAAAAACACCTACTTCTGCTTCATTGACTACGCAAAAGCCTTTGATTGTGTGGATCACAACAAACTGTGGCAAATTCTTAAAGAGATGGGGGTACCAGACCACCTTACCTGTCTCCTGAGAAACCTGTATGCGGGTCAAGAAGCAACAGTTCGAACCGGCCATGGAACAACTGATTGGTTCAAAATTGGGAAGGGAGTACGGCAAGGCTGTATATTGTCACCCTGCTTATTTAACTTATATGCAGAGTACATTATGAGAAATGCAGGGCTGAATGAATCGCAAACCGGAATCAAGATTGCCGGGAGAAACATCAGCAACCTCAGATATGCAGACGATACCACCCGCATGGCAGAAAGTGAAGAAGAACTAAAGAGCCTCTTGATGAGAGTGAAAGAGGAGAGTGCAAAAGTTGGCTTGAAACTCAACATTAATAAAACTAAGATCATGGCATCTGATCCCATCAATTCCTGGCAAATAGAAGGGGCAGAAATGGAAGCAGTAACAGATTTTACTTTTTTGGGTTCCAAGATCACTGCAGACGGAGACAGCAGCCATGAAATTAAAAGACGCTTACTCCTTGGAAGGAAAGCTATGGCAAATTTAGACAGCATAATAAAAAGCAGAGATATCACCATGCCAACAAAAGTTCGTATAGTCAGGGCGATGGTGTTCCCAGTAGCAATGTATGGTTGCGAGAGTTGGACCATAAGGAAGGCTGAGCACCGAAGAATAGTTGCTTTTGAACTGTGGTGCTGGAGAAGACTCCTGAGAGTCCCTTGGACTGCTAGGAGATCAAATCAGTCAATCCTAAATGAAATCAACCCTGACTGTTCCCTGGAAGGACAGCTACTAAGGCTGAAACTCAAATATTTTGGCCACCTAATGCGAAGAGAGGACTCTCTGGAGAAGACTCTGATGCTGGGAAAAATTGAAGGCAAAAGGAGAAGGGGAAGGCAAAGGATGAGATGGTTAGACAGCATCACTGATGCAACAAACATGAAAATGAGCCAACTCAGGAAGATAGTGGAGGACAGGAAGGCCTGGCGGGATATGGTTCATGGGATCACGAAGGGTCGGACACGACTTAACGACTGAACAACAACAACTCTTGGGTAAGTGTGCATAGCATTGCAGCCTCACAGCACAATCATCCCCTATCAAAGCACCAGCACAGCGCACACTGCACAGGTGTTTGCCATCGCAAAAGTGGCGGAGAGCACTTTGCAACTAGCAGACGCTGGGGCTGGCGCGAAGGCCCACTCCAGCCCGCGTGCACCGGCAGAAAAAGCAGTGCAGGCTAGAGAAGGTGAGTTCCACACCGAGAAGTGCAGGAGCAGAACAGGACGGGGGAGGGGCAAGAGGCACTTTTTCCATTGGTGCTCCTCTTATATTTAGCAGGGGGAGAGTAACTGCCCCCCTTTCACCCCAGCATAGTCTCTTTTCTGGTGGCTGTTTGCTGGTGGATTGTGAGCCCTTTTGGGACAGGGCACCAACCATTTAATCATTTGATTTTGTCTGTAAACTGCTATGTGAACTTTTTTGTTGAAAAGCGGTATATAAATATTGTTAATAACAATAACGGGGCGGGGATGGCCAGCGATGGGGTGGGGGATGGGCGAAGCAGGCATGAGAGGCTGGCAGGATGGGCACCGCTTCCTATCCCCCCTCCCGGGCCCAATCCGCCAACATGGATCCATTCAGGCTTGCGTCAGACTTATGGCTAGCGTAGATCCCAGGAGACCTGTTGCACGGTCTTTTCCTGGGCAAGTGTCTGGACATATATTTCAGGATCGAAAGAACTAATTTGGTGGGTGAATAACGGACTTCTGTTTCTTGAACAGCAGCCCACCCACCACCCACCACCATGCCACATAGCAAGCTGTGTTTGAGACTGAAGGAGAGTGTTCAAAAGTACTTTGTGATATGTTCAGAAGAACCAATGAGCGGGTCGAAGGATTAACCTCATGTGGTCTGAAATGCAGGGTGATATTGTCCCATAATCTTTAAATGTTTGTGCATGGAAATTTTCAGCTATGTGCACTTATAGTTTCCCTTCTCATGGAAGATCAAGGACACCTGCATTTGTGAATTCTTTGAATAACTGAAGAATCCCACCTTTAATACTTTACACATTAGTAACTATGCATCTTCTTAGGAGCCTGAGATTCTTTCTAGCCCATTGCTGCTCAAGGCCACTTGAGTTCTCAGTAACTTGCAAATTGGTATTAGAGAGAAAATCTGGTAGAATAGATGGCGGCATTTTGTTAAATATGATCCTTAGGCTGCAATCCTACAACACTTTCCTGAGAGTACGCTCCATTGAATCCAATGGGACTTACTTCTGAGTAGTCACGCACAGGATTGTGCTGTTATTGTCGTAGCTGAGAGACTGCTTAACTAAGGTTGTTATGATGTGATAATATACTCCTGTTAAGAAATACAGAGCACCAGACTCCTGAACCTTTTCAGGGTCATTAAGCAGCTGTAAACATTATTACAAAAATAAACCAGAGATTTCATGCTTACATTTTAGCCCAGAGCTGGGTATGCTGAGCAAGTGCATTTTTTTTTTATCTCTTACAATCAACACTGGTGACATTTGGGCATCCAAACAAATTACATCACAAATATTACCACACTGGGCAGGATACAGAGTGGTTTATTTGCCAGATGATTAATAAATAAACAGGAGGGCGGTATGGTTGACCTGTTCTTTGTTGATGGATATGTAGGCAACGCTAAAAGACATGGCTGACATAGGTAAATCTTGGCTGAAGCAGGAAGGAGGGTCTATTCAACTATATATATATATATATATATATTAGTCTCTGGATTCATTGCCACAGGGTGTAGTGATGGTCACTAGTATGGTTTGGATAAATTCATGGTGTAGTGATGGTCACTAGTATGGTTTGGATAAATTCATGGAGGACAGGTCTATCAATGGCTACAAGGTCTATCAATGACTATCTCTACCTCCCAGTGCAAGGGCAATATACCTCTGAATACCAGTTGTAGGGAAACAATGGCTGGAGAGAAATATGTCTTTCTCTCCTGCTTGAGGGCTTCCCAGAGTCACCTTTTAAGTCAGCAGCGTCACTGCAGGGGGGCGGGGCCCCAAGTTCCATCGGGCTCTGACCCTCCGTTACACGACGGGAGAAAGCGGCCCCGCCCCCTCACCTTTGGAGCCATTCCGGCCGACAAAAGCACTTGCTTTCATCGGCCGGAACGGCTCCAGAGGCGAGGGGGCGGGGCCACTTTCTCCCGTCATGTAACGTAGGGTCGGAGCCCTACGGAACTTGGAGCTCCGCCCCCTGCAGTGACGCTGCTGTTTTAAGTCACAGTTGGAAACAGGGTGTTGGCATGACCTTTGGCATGGTCCAGCAGGGGTTCTTTCTTATTTTATGTTCTTTATTAGTTTAATCCAGTGTGCTTCCATTTGCTATAGTTAAGCTGAACTATATTTGTCTCTAGAGTAAGATGTTCAGGGCGAAATACTTTTTATTCACATGTATAGAAGACAGACTGAAGGCAAAAGGAGAAGGGGAAGGGGAAGGATGAGATGGTTAGACAGCATCACCGATGCAACGAACATGAAAATGAGCGAACTCAGGAAGATAGTGGAGGACAGGAAGGTCTGGCGGGATGTGGTTCATGGGATCACGAAGGGTCGGTCACGACTTAATAACAAAAAACACCAAAATATGTGAAAAAAAACCATAAAAGACACCCCTACTTATAATATGGTGACTATGCCACAATATTCTTTTTCAAAGCATGAACCATGTACCTTACAGCCCAATCCTATGCATGTCTACTCAGAAGCATGTCCCATTGCATTCAATATGACTTACTCCCAGGAAAGTGAGTATAGGATTGCCCAGTCGTCATCAGATGGCTCAGGCATGAAACGTTACATACAGCCGTGCAAAGCAGTTTTGTCTGTTATGCCTTTGCACACAAGGCTGCAAAAGAGATGAAGACAGAAGGGGTTAATCCCCTATGAATCAATTTGCCCGAATTTGAAATCAATTTAAATCTGCATGCCTCCCACTGCCACACTTGTGTTGATCATCCCATTTCCATTTCACAAGGGCTTAGAGTTTGTTTCTGTGCAAAACTGGTTAGGACGTGAGTTGCACATATGCAACAAAGATCAAAAGTAGGATTGATAGTGAAATATTCATACAAGGTAGCCCAGTGAGATTTTGTTCACAAGGTACCTGTCAGGAGCATAAGCTCCGATACAAAGCATCAAATAAGTACACAACGCTATGACTAAACTCCACGCAGACAATCATATTGCGAGTTGTTTGAAATACTGGACTGTTGCCAGCCTGCTGGCTCAACTGACTAATGTATTGGCCTCCTCTTCTCCTCCGGGCCTTAGTTCGGTTGCTCCTGCTACTGGTTAGGTCAAATGCCTGTACCTGGTGTTGACATTGCTGGCGTTCATTCTCAAAGTAAAAGGGATGGGAGAAAAACACAAAAGTCCATAAGTTCCCTTTGACCTAAGCTGCTGAAACATCTGTTGGTTGAGTCATGAGCTGCTCCTTGGCCAAGTCTGACAGCAACTGTGCCTGTTGTGGATTATCTCTCTCAGTGGTAGGTGTCAGAGGAATAAATAGATGAATTTCAAGGGAGAAAGATGCCTGCACGTAACAAGAATGGCTTTCAGCAAATGGAGGGGTAACAGTCAAGCATATGGCTGGCTGAGCAGAATGATTAAAATCCAGGTAGCAGGGCTAACATTTTTGAGAGAGCAATTCCTGGTGGCTTATTGTTCTGGAATTCCAATTCCAATCCACTAGTCTTGTGTCTTTATTGGGGGTGCGAGAGCAATTAGAAGCACAAAGGAACTGGATGTTTAATTAAGTAGTCTCTAAGATTTTCGTGGACCGGCTATAATAAAATGATTAAAAGTTTCCGGGCTGTCTGGCCATGGTCCTGATACGGCAGAAACTCCCAACATTTTTTGCCTATTCTTTCACAGGCTTCTTCCAAGGGAATACGTGTAGGAGCTGGGTGTAGACCTCCCTACACACGTTCCCTTGCAAAAGCCTGTGAAAGAATGAGCAAAATGCCGGGAGTTTCTACCTTATCGGGACCGCCTGAAAACTTTTAATCATTTTATGGACGTTTAATTCATTTATTTTTAAAAATGGTTCTCAGTTTGCAAAGTGAGGAACAAGTTTCTCTTTGTATTGCTGTGGTACATTTAAGTTTTAATCAGCGAAAGAAAATAGACACGGAAGTGGCATTTTTGCTATTTATGCCACGGACACAGGTGTCATGGACATATCAACTATTTGCCTTAAACCCAAAGAGTTTCAAAGCTGTCTCAGAAAAGGAAACAACCCTTAATTCATTTATGCATGCATCTGATTTGCCTCAGATTACATCAGGCTCTGTGATGAGATATAACTTGACATACCCCAGTGAGATGTATAAATAAATACACGGCATGAACTTAAAGAAATAGTGCTCCTTTATAGATGTGGCTGACAGCCCAATCCTGTGTAACTCTTGCACCCGTGTAACAGTAGATCCACCAGTGTAAGTGCACTTATGCCAGTGTAACTTGCCGTACGCCGATGGACGCAGGACGGACACCAGCATAACCCCCCTCAGATGCCTCGGATGCGTCGTTCGGACTCAGGATGGACGCCAGTGCAACTCTGCCAGCGCAGGAGGCATTCCGGGGACATCCAAACGGACCCGGAATGCCCCCTGCACCAGTGAAGTTGCAGCGGCGTCCATCCCGTGTCTGAACTGTGTCCATCCTGCGTCTGTCGGCATACGGCAAGTTACACTGGTGCACTTACACAGGTGGATCTACTGTTACACCAGTACAAGAGTTACACAGGATTGGGCTGCAATTGTTCCTATGCAAAATGGATACATCAGGCCTGGACAACAGAAGGACTGAGGGCTTTCCCCCAAATGTTATGGTCCCCTGGAAAAACTCTAAACATCTACTGTTTGTGGCTTTCCCTTCATCTCTGTGGGAACATCTAAAGCCCACCAATCCCACCCAACGTGGAGGTGGAGATGTGATAATGCCTGTGTTAATGAAGGAGACCAAAAAAATCTACTTTGGCCTGAAGGAAAACGTGCAGAAGGTAGAATCTCTCTCTTCCTCCAGTAGAAAGGAAAGAGTCGTAGGAAGCACGCTTTCCCAGAAGCAGGTGAAAGAACAAACTTCCTCAAAGTCATTCTTGATTTGCACCTGTTTTTCCTAATGCTATTTTTCTTTGTAACTGCTAGTTTCAAAAATGAGCTGGTTTAGAAATCTGAGGTTCAAAGCTAGTCCCACTGAGGAAACAGAAGTTTTCCCAGAAGCAGGAGGAGTGAAAGAGGGAGGTGCTTAGAGCTGCATTGGTGGTGGATCAAGGGAGGAGGGGGGAAAGAAATGCAGGCTTCTGCAGCCATCAAATTTCCCATTTATTTATTTTTTGCTCTGCAAAAGATGAAGCCCAACAATTCCCCTTCTGCACGACACACTAAAGGGAGAATCCTACTATACTATAGGTAAAGGTATCCCCTGACAATTAAGTCCAGTCGTGTCCGACTCTAGGGTGTGGTGCTCATCTCCATTTCAAAGCCGAAGAGCCAGCGTTGTCCGAAGACGCCTCCGTGGTCATGTGGCCGGCATGACTCTCCTTGCCGCAGCGCGTAGCATGCGGCTGGAACACGGAGCGCTGTTTACCTTTCCGCAAGTGGTACCTATTTATCTACTCGCATTAACATGCTTTGGAACTGCTAGGTTGGCAGGAGCTGGCCAAGCAACGAGAGCTCACCCCGTCGCGGGAATCGAACTGCCGACCTTTCGATCGACAACTTATGGTTCAGTGGTTTAACCCGGTTTAACTATACTATACGGACTTGCAAATTATCCCTTAATTTTCCTGTTCGAAAACTGACTGAAGATACCAATCTCTTTTACTACAACAACAGAGTGTCCAGGTCCAAAACAAGTCTCCACTGATATGTTATATATTACCACTGTTGTGTTTATTAATTGAATAAGATCAGGAAAACAAAAGTGGAGCACTCGGCAGATAACTTTAAAACCACCACTACATCCTGCGAGGCTTTCATCAGGAGATAAGTGGTGTAGTCTTACCACAGTACAGTTAGAATTCTCTCAGGCCGGCAAAGCGATGCTGCCTTTTGATATTGCAATTCTATACCCTGTTTTTGAACTCTGAGTTTCTGAGCTGACACCATTTTAAGGCACACATCATGGTCATAGAGATATGAATGAGATGGCACACGGTAAAGTACAAAATGTGCAGGCTCGGTCTAAAAAAAACGCCCAATCATTTTGCAAAAAAAAATAAAAAAATACAGGAAATGAGAAAGGATAAACAATGACTGCTGATTATTGTCAGTCTGTCACTCCCCTTAGCACTGGCTGAGCTGCTATGATGTCATGGAATGTTCATGAATATTCCGACTGCTCAGGAGAAAACAATAAGCACAAAGGGCATAGAAAGAAAGAGCTAAGCCTTACTTGTGGGGAAAGCTGCAAAGAAGGAATTATGGCTGAATTTCAAATGTGCCCTCTGTTTTCTCAAGGATGTTCACATCACATCTGGAAGGGTGGCATTATTAAAGACAAACTTCACAGAATTGGTTCCCATCAGAGTGCATATCAATATGTATGTGTCTCATTGTGCAAAGGGGCAAGGATAATCCTGGGTGACCTTAGACAAGCACTAAAGTCTGATTCTTGCTAAAAAGTCTTTAGTTTGGCAAAGTGACCCATCAAAGCAAGTGCCTTCAAAACTACAACCGAGACAAAAAATAAAAATGCTGCTTTCTGTGAATATTTCCAGCCACACAGAAAGATCCTCCCCCACGCCCCATTTCAGCAATTGCTTTTAATGAAGCTTCAAAAGCATTCTCATATACAGGAACAACTGCCCACCATGCATAACTGACTTCATGTGCCCTCAGTGACATTGCTCTGCATAGCTAAACATGAATGCCAGTATAGGAATGTCACATCACTCTGATCATTACATGATCACTGATTGGCTGAGATCGCCCATGTGACTGATGGAAGACAAAGAATACTGTCCCTTTTGGGACAAGGAGCCATTTAATTATTTGATTTTGTCTGTTAACCGCTTTGTGAACATTTTGTTGAAAAGCGGTATATAAATACTGTTGTTAATAATAATAATAATAATAATAATAATAATAATAATAATAATAATAAAAAGGAACATAATACTGAAACAAACACTTAAGGGACGCAATCCTATGAAGTGAACAGGATCCAAAAAAGATGGACAATGTGCTTTTTTCTGGGATATATTTCTCTCCCTGACTCCCCCCCCCCCCGATTGTAAAGCACCACTAAAGGCCAAAACACGTCATTTTTTGTATGAGCTGGCATATTGCAGGGGGTGAGGGGGCTTGCAAAATGTGGTGAAACAGTAGCTATGTGCTAGATCCTCTATTTCCCCACTGTAGTTTAGCTGTTTGGCCCTGCCCTGCCCAGAACTATTTAAAACTAAAGAAAACAATACAGTACACTGAAGAAAAAACAAAGCCAGCATAAGCATTTAAAGTTGATATGTGTCCTGAGTTTCAGGGTACTTTAAGAGATCTCTTAAATTATACCGTATTGGTCTGAGACTCACTTTTTTTCATCTAATTTAAGTTTTTAAACTAGGGGTGCGTCTTATAATCAGGCTGTTGCAATTTAATGCCAGTGATTTAATTAATTTTTTTTAATAGCATCAAACTTTAAGGGTGCGTCTTATAATCAGGTGCATCTTATACTCGGGACAATACGGTATTTAAATTTATCCATTGTATATATGCCATTGACTAACTTTAATACAAGCCAGCTATTTTAATGAGAAGGCAAGACACACTTGACAAGGCTCAATTTCTCGTTTTGCAATGCCAAATTATCCAAGAATTTTACAAGTCAGTATTAAAGTGGCAGCTTTCAACGAGGAAGAACATAAAACATACATTCTTCCACCACTTCAGACCTTTGGCTTTTATTTTGCACATACCATTTTATGGAGAATATGTCAGGCTTTCAAAAGGCTCCCTTGTACCCGACTTGTACATTTTTCACAAAATGATGCAGTGGGAGAAGTATCTAAAAATATTGGAAGCCTTAAAAATGATGGCCACTGGGAATAATCAGAGCTATTCATTTATAACCCCGGATTATGAAATGCCTGTATTGTCTGCCCTTCACCCAAGAACAAACTCTTTAACTTCAGTCACAGAAGCTATTCATATGACACCAATTGCTCTAGCATGCTATCAACAAGTAGACAAGTTTTCAGTTCACTATCGGAGGGAAATACACCTTTTCGTCTTTTGTAGAAATCCTGCAGTTCTGCTCTCCCCCATCAACAAATAACGCACATAGTCATCTCAGTGGCTCCACCTTGCAACAGAACATTCTACTCAAAACCTTATAATACTACAGAGAATAATCTTTCTGTACAACCTTGCACTTCTCCCATACACAATCCATTCAGATAATTTAAACTGGGAGATTTGCCTAATTCCAGATCAGGACCACAGTGGGCAATGGGGAATTTAACCCTCGTGGCTGCTATTATTGAAATAAAAGTTAAGTCCCTCAGTGCTAAAGGACAGGCTGAATGTAACATCTCCTAAATTCCTTTCAAAGGCCAGTTCTAAGCCTGGAGAGTTAAAGGAGTCCTGACACTGGCACAGCAAGTCCTCACTTAAAGTTGTGGATAGGTTGGAAACGGCAACTTTAAGCAAAACGACTTATCACGAAACCAATTTTACCGTAGGCTAATTGACATACATAAACAAGAGTTTACGGCATATTTCTGATCACAAAACATAACGCAATGTCTAAATAAAGACCCCAAACACTTCTAATATTAAACATTGAAATAAATGTGAGCTTTCTGGGTCAGAGAAAACCCACGCAGACATGGGGAGAACATTCAAACTCCACACAGTGGATCCTCCTTGGCCGGGAATCAAATTTTTTTCTCAACAACGTTAAAACGAAACGACTTATAATGAAATGACTTTAAGAGAGGACTTGCTGTATCCGTCCTTTCTTTTTGAAGCCCACTTCAGCTTTTCTGCACTACAGCCAACAATGCAATGTTTATGTTACTGGCACATAGATCTCATCCATTGTCAGGGATGCTGTGAATAAGCCATGATTTTCTGCTTAAACCGCACATGTTCTGGATAAGTGTCTGAAGCAGGCAGAAAGTTTAAGAGTGTTATCAGATACACAAAGCAAAAAAAAAACAAACAAACCAGCGACTGGATCCACAACGATTCAAATATGCTTCATACTGCTTACAGAAACTGTGCTTTTGATTGGGGGAACAGCACAGATGATAACGTTTACATGATGCACAACAGTTATTCAGATCTGCATTGTGAAAACTGCATGCCTGCTTTTGCAGATAAGTGTCCCCCACACACAATTCCAGCATGCTGAAAAGGGAACATATTGTGGGAATCATCGTCATTCAGTTCTGCACTGTGAACACTGCATTTGTGGAAAGGGGTACCAAGCATGCTAAAAGGAAAGCATATCGTACAGGAAAAAAAAAAAGAGAGAGGGGCTTTGCACATCTCAACTAGTTATGGTTGTTATCTGGTGAGCTCCTGGGTTCATTCTTGGACAGGCAAGAGTCTTGTGTTAACAATGCACACAGTACAATTTTAGTTGGGTACGCAAGAGACGGGAATCATTTTCAGACCTAAAATAGGCACCCAGGGCACGTGATTGCAGCCATCTTGCTGAACCAAAGCAGCTCTAGGTCTGGTCAGTGCCTACCGCAACTATGGCGGCTTGAGTTCCACGATAGTCGAGATATGTCGAGAAAGTCGAGATATGAACGCAAGAGATAAATAACAAAATAAACAGACACACTTAAAATGTGATGCTCAAGCAAAGCCCTCACAGCTAAGAGGGAGTTTCCCCGCCCCCAGGCACCTATAGAACACTTATCTGCCGCATCAGGAAAATTGTTCTTTCGAAAACCTGTTGGGGGGGGAGATCCCAATGTAGACACCTCCCCAGTCGGGGGATCAGTTTCAGACCTAACGTGTTCTGCTTCCAAAAAGAAAACAAGGAGACAGGAACAGGTTGCTACCAATCAAGCAAACAAAATGAAGCGTTTCCCACAGACAGACTCACTGTATCATTTTTTAAAGCAAGTTCCTACATTACTTAACAAGCTTTAATAATAACAGAGGCTGTTGTATTATTACATGTTTGTCTGACGAAGAAAAATAACAGGCTGCTGCAAGAATTAGAACATTTGGATTTTTTTTATCCTTTCCCAAATGATCAGAGAGAAGTACCTTACATTAAAAATGTGCCTTCCTTGCTCTTGAAAGGGTAAAACGGAAAAAGTCTTCCCGCAATTCTAAGCCTGCCATATAAGTATTATGCTGTTACAGATTTCAAAAGGTTAGCTTCAATGAACCTGACATGAATCTAACCCAAAATAACCCATTCAAGAGAAAAGTAAGAAATAATTGCTGTTTTCTCTTTTTTTTCCCCAGCTATATTGCTGTAATGATTTTGCATAACAGATTGAACAAAGTGCTGTTGTGACAGGTGGTAGAATTCAGCTAGTAAGCACAGAGACAGGGTTCAATTTAGTTTGTGAATCCTTTAATTGTTGTGCAGCTAATTAAAGAAGGTTCTTTACACTCGCAAGTGTTTACCGTTGCTAGTATGCATACATGAAAAATTAAATTGTGCCTTCAAGGGCTGAGAACTATAGAAAAATCATAGCTGATGCTGCAACATGCTTACCAGCTCAAAATAGCTGCTTTTTTCACAATTGGAATTTGTAAAACTTTTTGCTAAGCAAATATAGAGCTAATTAGAAGTGTTCGTTGGACCAATTAACATTTAAATAAATAAGCCATATTGCACATTTCACAGTCTTTATTTAATGATGCTTCTTAACTCTTTGGAAAGATTCCTTTAAGTACAAATAAGTTGTCATAAAGAAATGAAAGACAAAAATAGCAGCACAACAGTCATTTTTTGTGCTTTTTCTTTCTCCCTCCTCCTTGAAGTCTTTACTGAAACCCTATACCTGGTATGTGGGTTGCGGTGGGGGTGGAGTGGGGGAAGTAACACAAATCTGGCTCTTTATTGCATCTTGCTAAATTACCTTTCTATCCTTTTGAATGCAAACAGAAGAAAAAAAAAACATATTTGATTACTACTTTAAAGTGCTATGATAGCAATGTCTGTTCACTTGTGGTTTTGCCCTATGGTACGGAATCTGTTTTAGAAAAATCCTACTTTTATCCTGGAAGGCGGCCAATCGAGGCAAAGGGAGCTTCGGAAATTGGGGCAAAGACTAGAAGTTGCCACATTGAGCACGTGTGAAAGAAAATAGCTAATTTGAAGTTCAACTGTGAACACTCCCTGCATCTGACAAACAGTTTGATCCTCACCCCTGTCATTAAGCAGAAATGTGCCACGACGGTATACCGACTTTGCTGGGAGTCAACCAACCGGATTCGGTGTATCAGTTACGTTTAACAGCACAATCCTATGCAGGTGGTCTACTCAGATGTGCTACTATGTTCAATGGGCCTTACTCCCAGGCAAGTGTTATAGAATTGCAGCCTTATAGGACTACTGATTGGACTGTTTGAATGCAAGGATTCAGTGGTGTTGTACTAATCGCTAGATACCTTGTTATCTCAAGGCTATAACTGATTCTCTCTCATAACTGAATGAAGTTTTACAAACTATTTGACTGCCAATTCCAATGTGCTTCAATAGTCAATATGCTTCTTGGGTTGGAGCATGAAGCACATTCTCCTGTCATATATTCACTGATAAAGGTTATATTAAAAATAAAGGTTTAATCTTTTTTTCTTATTACCTTTCTCCAAGAAGAGCTAAGAGATCCTGCAATCATGCTAAAGTGGGTGGGTCTCATTTTTGACCTTGGCTCTCGGAAAAATTAACAAGCATCAATTAACATTTAAGTAAATGCGCCAGATTAATGGAGAGCGCACTGAATGCAAAAGAGGGGAAGCAAGGTTTGAGTTTACATGTGTGTGCTCATCCATTTGATCAAAGGTATATCACCAATGAGGGGGGAAAAATGACAATGGTCTAGATCCGACTACAGAATGGACCATATCAATAAGTACAGAAGATGGAAGTTAGGTGGAGGAGGAATTCTGACTATGTTTAAAAGGAACCAGTCTGTAGACTAAATATAGGAAGATGAGAGAAAAGCTGTCTCCGCAGTGCTACAGAACTGTAAAGCAACCAAAGTTGCTGTGGGAGAGGGGGGGCAGGAAGAGGTAACTGTTCCGATTTTCACACTTGGTGAGGGCTCTGCTACATCCGTGGCTATGCAAGGGCTATTAGTGGCATAACATGGTTGCAATCTTAAGACCAACCAGCAGCAACGTCAACAACACAACAATAGCATAACAACCCACGGGATGCTTCCAGAACATTCCTGGAGACACTGGGAACTCCAGCACTACCTACTCAATGTAAACATCACCCTACGTTATCCATGCATGGAAGACACTATGGGCATATCTCAGTGTTTCCCAAACGTTTATGACCTGCGGTTCCCTTGACCATTGGCGACCATTGGCCGCGGCTCCCCATGACATGATGTTGATGCCTGCCAATTGGCATTGCACTGTTTTTGGAGAGGATTCCGTGGCACTCCGCGGCTCCCTTGGCTAGTATCCGCGGCTCCCCTGGCTGGTATCCGCGGCTCCCCTGGGAGCCACGCCTCCCAGTTTGGGAACGACTGGCATATCCTATCCAACTTTCCAGCACTGAAGCAGCCTCCATTGAGGAGGCCTCCGTAACTGGGCCTCTACCGCAGGTTGCAGCACACGCCGCATTGGCCTGGCTGCATGAGCACTGGAAAGCTGGATAGGACTGGGCCCTAAGAAACACATGGCAGGAGTGGGGAAGTCCACAGTGTTCTCACTCCACCCTGTAAACTCACATCTCTTCCATACTAGCAAGAACGGAATGAGACCCTCAGAGGTCTCCTTGACACAGTGGTCAGGAAACATTGCAAGAGGAAGCCAGAGACTGCCCAGAAGAAGGGTTGGAGACCCTTAACGATGCCAAGGAGAACACGCAGAGAACCGTAGCCCACCCAGCACATCTGTCCTAGTGCCGGTGGTAGCAGAACAAGCTTTTTGCAGTGGGGCCACCCGGAGAAGGTAGGACGGAACGGAACAGCATCATCTCAGGAGGTAGCACCTTGAGCTGCGCAGTTACTCAGGGGGAAAGGGCAACTCAATGGAAAATCAGAGCTGTGGGTTCAAGTTCAGCCTCCTCAAGGCAAAGCCTGCAGGGAGTTGAAACTCATGTTGTGACCCCTGTACTCTCAGTCAGTCTTGGTTTCACCCCACTTTCACCCTCCACTCTTTGCAACACAACTGCTAGGTCTATTATCACAGTCGACATAGACCAAGGAGCCCCGGTGGGGTATTGTGGGGAAGTGCCCAGAAACTCACACCTACCTCTTTCCAAGCACAATTGAGCCAGCTGGCGGGAGTAACATGGAATGCATTGCGACCCATTTGATAACCGTCATGAGAACAGACACGATGCTGGGAAAGTATCGCTTTTATTGAACTGCATATATTTGTGGGGTGAGTTTTGACAGCATCACAGAGGGATAGGGCTGCCAGTGTTTTTGCGGGTTTTCTATAGGGCCCCTGTGCCTTGGAAAATAGCACGACAGAACCTGATGGACAGAAGAGTGTGCAGCTTTCACCATCGTTGCACACCGGCTACATTCGTGCCCACCACGCACTCTGGTAAGGCATAGCTGGCTTCTCACTGGTCACTGCTCCTGATGCAGGTCTCGCTTGTGGCATGAGTGGAACTGGAAGGGGAGGTCCAACCTTGCATCTCTCCAGGGTGAAGAGCTCCTCGGCTGCCTGAAGGGAGACAACAGAGATAGAGAGGTCGGCAATGTGCGACAGGCAGCAGCTGCAACAGAAAGAGCCGGTGACTATGTGCTCATTAGAGGATGCTGAGTCAATAAGGACAAATCTATTGCCTAAGGCAGTGGTTCCCAAACTGTGGGTCAGGACCCACTTGGCGGGTCGCAACCTGATTTCTGGTGGGTCTCAGGTGATGGAAAGATCAGATAATTCCCACAAGCCCTGAGGCTATTCAAAAATCAGATAGCTGCTACCTGCCCTTCAAAGAGCTGAGCTCCCGCACTCTGCAAGACAGCTGATAATTAGCCTGCAAGGAGCTGAACTCCTGCAGTTTGCAAGCTTGCATAAATATAGGGAGGTAAATGTTTGAGTGTCTTGTAAAGCTAGGTGGGTCCCGCTAGAGTGTAATTTAAAAAATGGGTCCAGGGGCTGAAAAGGTTTGAGAACCACTGGCCTAAGTGGCTCTTCTATTCTGCATATCTCAGCTTAGCTTCCCCCACCCCCGCCCCACTGGCAGTCCCCTGGCATGTATGTCCCCCCCCCTTGCTCCTAGAGATAACGTTGTCATCAAGGCAATACTCACCCATTCAACGTAAGGAGTTGTCTCCAGTTTCTCTTTGTTCTATCCCATGGCCTTGGGCTCAGAACCATACATAACCTGCAAGAAAATATGGCCCATGATTGTTTGGTCAGCAGAGGCGATAGATGGAAGAAAGTGTTCGCCAAGAGTCCTCCTGGCTATGTCCTCGGTTGCTTCAAAGTGTGTGTGGGGTTTTGTTATCAACAAGGACCCTCTTATTGCAAACTGCGTGTCTGTTCCTACTGCCAGTTAAATGGGGGGGGTATTTAACCAGTTGCAGGAGAGGGGTGGGAGACACTCTGTGACCATGGGCTTTTGGAGTGCTCTCTGCACTTATCTCTTTTCCCCGGGGGGGGGGGGATTACTTCAAGGAAAAGATGTTGTGCTTTAAAGCATAGCCTTCCTTTCCCTGCTGGGTCCCCTCTGTGGCTCACCTGCATGGGAAGCGTTGTCCTTGCAGCCCCAACTGCAGAGCTGAAGCTGAATTTCCTGGTGGGTGTTTGCTTCTAGAGTCCGGAGGCAGGGCACCTATGAGGCCTCTGAGAAGAGAAGCGTTATTCATGTGTCCTTCATTTCTTTGTGTCGGTTGTATTGTTAGTCGCTTGCGTAAAGTGCTCCCTTTGTGCAACGTACCTCATCCCCACGTCCCCCCCCTCAGTGCTCCTGATTCTCTAGACACAAAGGCAGAGTGTTGGGGCTCAGCAGCATCCCTGGTATCCGTGGCACCCCAGTGTGCAGGCGTGGAACCCGGAAGTCGTTTGGCAGCCACACGATGATGGTGTCACATCATCGCGTCACCGCCAATTGCTTCCAGATTGAGGGGATTTATAGCCAATCAGAGCGGGGGGGGGGAGGAGGGCTCTTCAGCAACAAAAAACACACACGCTGAAACAGAGCCCTGCTTGCTGCTCCTTGGCCACTCCAGCCCCCCTCATGGGAGCGCATGGTGGGCAAAAGACGCAGGCGGCAAGATTGTTACCCCCTCCCGCAAGCGGCACCCGGGAGTGCATCACCATCACCACTAATGCATCACCACAGAAATCTTAAAAAAGAACCCATCTACTGGATGCTTCAAAAAGATGACACAAATTAAATATCCTACTGCAGTGTTTCCCAAACTTTTTCAATCTGCGGCTCCCTTGACCATTGGCCACAGATCCCCATGACACGATGTTGATGCCTGCCAATTGGCATTGCACCATTTTCCAAGAGGATTCCGTGGCACTCCGCGGCTCCCCTGGCTGGTTTCCGCGGCTCCCCTGAAAACCACGCCTCTCCCAGTTTGAGAACCATTGTCTTACTGGCATGTTTCAACTATGAATATTATACTTTTTTGTTTTCCTTTGTTACTTTTGACAAAGTTCCTAAAATCAAGTAGTATGGATATGGGATTTTTAAGTGCCTACTTTAAATTTCCAGTCCAGGATCAATCCACAGACTGGCTTGAGCTCCAAATTCATAATTGTGCACCCTTCTGTTGAGTGGCTCATCTGTTACATTCCTGAAAATAACTGTCAGCCCCACCGACTGCTGAAAAGCACTATGACAGAGGAGAGTTTGGGGTCCTTACATTTGATGATAAAAGACTATTTACCATTGTGGGTGTTGGCTCAAAAATGTCTCAAACATCAATGACCTTTATAAATAATGTAGAGTTCATAAAGATGATTATCATGTTCTATTTAAATATGTATAAAGAGAAAGATAATAACAATGATTTGCACTTCTGTCTATTGAACTCCAAGTACTAATGAATTTATCCTCGTAATGCTCTTACATTTTCCAGTATAACAACAATATGAATATATTTCAGACTGCAAAGCGACAAATATGAGCAAATACGATTCAGATGTGCTGCCATTAATGTACAGCCATACCTAAATGTACAGGAAGCTGGGCGTCCAAATAATTGACTTTCCTGTCATTAGCTACTTCTTAAACTCATGGCTAAAAATGATTTAATTGGCTCCCTTGAAAACTGATTTGTATAGTTGTTCTAAACAAACTTCATTGGGATGCTGAAGACACCATTTTTATGTCCACATGCACTGTGGGTACAAACAGGTCAGATGGCAACATTGACTTCCCATTTCACTTTCTCCATCATTCAAACTTCCAATGTCAGGTAACCAACAGCCATTCATAAAGTTTTATGAAAACCCATTCATAAAGTTAAAAATGGAAGGCTGAAGTGAGGAAATCTTGATTTCTAATCTCCAGATAGGATTTGTAAAATGTAATACTGCAAGTCTTCTGATGGCAAGCGGAGGCTTTTAATCCTATACACACACTTTCCTGGCAATATATCACATGGAACCAGAGGCGCTGCCATGGGGGTCCATGGCCCCAGGTGACAAGTGGGGGGGTGTCAAAGCCACCACATCGGCAGCAATTCGGCAGCAGCGACAAGCTTTTTGGGCCGCTTTGGAGGCTCCTGGAGGGCAATGAAGCGTCCTTGCAGGCGGCCGGGGGTGCAAAAGGTCCCACCCACCCACCACCTTTTCGTGCCGCTGGCGTAGTTTCCAGGGGGCGGGCCGGTAATGTCACTTTCGGTTTGTGATGGAATGTGGGGGTTTCATTTTGCACTGCAGCCCCCCCTCCCGCAGGGTGTTTATACGCCACTGTATGGAACTCAATGGGGCTTACTTCTGAGTAGACGGGCATAGGGTTCAGCTGTAAGGCACGTATATGAAGATCTCTTAAAGCACAATCCTATGCCTGTATCCCTAGAAGTCCCACTGTGTTCAATGGCGCTTACTCCCAGGAAAGTGCTATAGGATTGCAGCCTTAGAAGCACTTCTGCATGGCAAGAGATTCACATATGTTCACAGACTACCATGTGGATTATCTCCACAAATGGAGATATGCTGCACATATGTGGCAGGTGTTAGAATTGGTGTGGAAACCCTCCACGCAACAGGGACTGGTCACATGGCACGAACATTATGGCCATATTATCCCACGACATGCTGCATGGCTGCTGCAACATGTGAATCAGAACTAAAGTATTTTTATTTGGCTAACAGTTCAGTGCCTGGGGGGAAAGAAAGAGGCATTGTCATATGCATATTTGTATTTTAATATAGTTTATAGTTTTATCTTCTATGGCCTGCTGTGAGCTAAGAGGGATAGAGCATGCTATAAATCTCAATAAATACATTTTACAATGGCATAAACAAACAAAAAATGGTGAAAGAAGAGCAATGGCCAAACCTCCTCATTCCCATCAATGTGGTTTCGGGTTTTGGAGATCTGGCAGGCAGGCATGGAAAATACATTTTCATTGCTTAGGGATGGACTCTGGATGAGGTGGGTGGAAATCATATAAACTGAGGCACTGATAAGAAAAAAAAGGATTGAAATGAATTTGTCAAATTTGAAAAAATAAAACATTGTATTTCTCTTGCAAAGATGCATATGATTGTGAATTCAGAATTCTGTTGACATCATTACCTGAGTGAGAAAATCTGACAACCGAATGGCTCAAAAATAAAAATGTGATTACGTTCAAAGCTTAGACAGGCGGTAGGGAGGGGAAAGGGCACGGATGCGAATCCAAAAGCAGGCCAAACCTAAGCAATAGCAGAGCTTGGCATAATTCTGGCAGAGTTGGGCATTCATGCCAGCGCTGGCCTGGAAGGCAAGACTCTCTTCCAGTCAGTGGCACGGGTGCAAGAGAGAAGCCAACATGTTTGCTGACCCCGAGAAACGTTTGCAATAAACAACTGTTCATCAATAACGTTTCAACTTAGGAAGAGAAACCATAATCTACCTCCAATATGGAGAAAGCACATTTTCTTTCCCACAACTTAATTTCTTTTAAAAAAAGTGCTCAATGAGTGCTCAATCTATGACCATGTGATTGCCCATATTTACTTTGGAACTTATTTTGACATTTGCTCATTAATAAACACAAAAGGCATTAAATCTCCCCTCTGTGGTGGACCAACTGGGGGTCAATTTTAATCATGTATCCTTTATTGATATTGACGTATATGCGTCTCATTTAAGACATGGCTGAGAATTAACTTTCAGCATTCCAATTTCTATGCATGCAAAAGGAAAATGCAAGACCTATAATAATAATGAGAAAATAACATATCTGCAAAATGAACATAAAAACACATTTATTTTACAACCCAATCTGTTGTGAGTGTCGTATATTGCTCTAAATGAAGAACAAACCCACAAAAACTGCAAATTGCATTTATTTTTTACAACAGCATCCCACCCTTCCTCTGAAAAGTTTAGTCTTGTAAGCCACACTGCTGACCAACACCTCATAAGAACATAAGAAGAGCCCTGCTGGATCAGGCCACATCTAGTCCAGCTTCCTGTATCTCACAGTGGCCCCACCAGATGCCTCAGGGAGCACAAGACAACAAGATATCCTGTTTCTTATTGTCACTCCCTTGCATCTGGCACAGAGGAAACCTACTTCAAAAGCTAGGAGGTGGCTTATGGCTTGTAACCTGTGATGGACTTTTCCTTTCCAGGTGCAAGGGAGTGGAAACAGGATACAGGTCTCTTGTTGTCTTGTGTGCTCCCTGACACTGGCGTCGCTGGAGGTGGGGCGGAAAGCTAAGTTCTGCCATTCTAGCCCTGATACATCTCAGCAGAATCACCTGCCTTAAGAACATAAGAAGAGCCCTGCTGGATCAGGCCAAAGGCCCATCTAGTCCAGCTTCCTGTATCACACAGTGGCCCCACCAGATGCCTCAGGGAGCACACAAGACAACAAGAGACCTGTATCCTGATGCCACTCCCCTTAAGAACATCAGAAAAGCCCTGCTGGATCAGGCCAAAGACCCATCTAGTCCAGCTTCCTGTATCACACAGTGGCCCCACCATATGCCTCAGGGAGCACACAAGACCACAAGATACCTGTGTCCAGTCGCCACTCCCTTGCACCTGGCACAGAGTAAACCTACTCCTACAACCAGGAAATTGCTTATCCCCATCATGGCTTGTAAACTGTGATGGACTTTTCCTCCATCAATCTTTCCAATCCCCTTTTAAAGGCATCCAAGCGTCATCACACTTATCTAAATGCAGCAGAGATAACTGGAAAAAGTTTTCAGTACAATCCCAAAATTTGTGAGCAAGGAATGTCTGGCAAACAAGAACTTGCATATGTTTTCTGAATGAAAATATCTAAAAAGGAAAAAAAAAAACCCTCACACAATAGACATGTCAATGTCTATTTTTTTTTAAAAAAACAAGCAAAAATAGTACTTTATATCCTATATTTCCTTTATATAGGCTTACCAGATCTCCAACCGGGACAGAGTGCTAGAGCTTTAGGAGAAGGAATGTGGGCAGGTTTAGCTTGTTAAACCTTAGAGCACAATCCTAGGCATGTCTATTCAGAAGCAAGCCCCATGGATGCCTAGGATTGTGCTCTAAGGTTTATCAAGCTACACCTGCCCACATTTCTTCTCCTAAAGGTCTAGCACTCTGTCCCGGTTGGAGATCTGGTAAGCCTACCTTTATAGCAGAAAAGGCCAGAATACAAACTCTTTTTTCCAGTTTAAGAAAGAGACAGAGTTGGACAGTCACTGTTTCTTTCCAACAACACACACGCCATATGGTCTGAACAATTCCAAATGTACAGTGACTTCCCTGTCCTGCAGCCTTCCAGAAGGTAGAGCTTTCCTGCAATTCCAAGACACTGTGGCTACTGCATTTATAGTGCATGGGACAAGCTTCAAACACCTTGATCCCACAGGACTCCCATTGCTCAATGATGGCAATTGTCGCTGAACAGTGAGAAAAATGTGATAATCTGAATCCATTAGTTAACTGTCATGGATGGGAAGCAGGGAATTGTTTCTGACTGATATGAACAGATACCTTGACTTGCTTCCTGTCTTCAGTCCGGCCAGCGGTTGCCCCTCGCCACTGCTCCCTTTCCTGCTAAAAAGAGCAGGACGGAGAGCACAGCCACGAGAGAGGATACAGCCCTCTTGTGAGACAGCTCCATCCTCTTGCAAGATTTCCCAAAACCCAAAGAGGGTCATGGCATTGGCATCGCTGTGGCAACTGGGCATCCTTCTCTTCATTAGCAAGTGAAATAGTTGCCACCAGCCCAAACATCAGGAATCCCCTCACTTTTGCCCGCACAGCTCTTTGTGCCTGGTTCTTGGTGGTGTGCTTGAAAAGGCAACACAGAGTACATCCGACTCAGATTTCAGAAGCAATCCCGCACAATCCTGTATTTTAAAGGTGGATACTGCATGCCATTGCCATGTTACTCTAAACCTCTGACCCAAGTATCACATTTAGGGCGCAATCCCATCCAACTTATGCCACCAGTGTAACCAGCGGTGCAGCGAAAATGGGAGGCCCCAGAATGGAAAGGGGATTCAATCCCCTTTGAATTCCCTTTTTGGAGGGGATTTGAATCCCCTTTCCGTTCTGGGGACTCCCATTCTCGCTGCACCGCTGGTTACACCAGTAGCATAAATTGGATAGGATTGAGCAGAGCTCAGCCGGTGGCATAAGTTGGATAGGATTGCGCTGTTATTCACATTTCCTAGAAAGCAAGGTTCATCCACTTCAGAACACACGATTGGGAAAGCTTGTCAATGAAATGTCATGGAACACCTTGGACATAAAGACAACAGCATTCCTAACAGGGGTATCAACATAAAATGGGGAGACTCTGTCAGTTTTTTATTTTATGCTAATTTCTTATGTACTGGAACAGACAGCATAACTTCATTAAGCACATATTTCATTGCTTTTCCAAAGCAGAACCTACCTTTGCTTTTCCAAAGCAGAACCTTCATCATTAAGCATTCCCATCAATATATATATAATATTTTTTTCCAGGAATCTGACTAAATTCTCAGTTACAAGGCTCATTTTGCAGAGACACTAATTAATGGCCCACCACATGGAAGTGAGGTGGACTGGAATAAGATGACACCATGCATTATTCTGTTGGCAAGTACATCATTCTAGTAATTAATGTGGGTGTCTTTTTTTAAAAGAACTGATTAAGCAATATGGACAACACAAGCTCAGCTGTACCCAGCATTTAACTTATTCCAAAGCATCATCTTGGCTTGGAAGTTCATTTCCTGTCACTGTCCTTGCAGAACTGTCCGAGGTATTCAAAGGGAGTCTATCAGTAGGAAAGGACAGTTTAAGATCATATTTGAATTTATGGTGATATATGTTCTTCACTAAGGACATAAAGTACCCAAACCCTACACATGTTTTGCTGTCTTCCTTCTTCCCCTCAAGCCCTTGTTAATTAGGATAACTGGTGACCTAATAACTGCAGGACCTCCTTAAGCACTCAATTGCCTAGGCCAGTATTTCCCAAACTTTTTCGACCTGTTGCTCCCTTATCCATTGGTGACCATTGGCCGCAGCTCCCCGTGACATGATGTTGATGCCTGCCAATTGGCATTGCACTGTTTTCCGAGAGGATTCCATGGCACTCCGTGGCTCCCCTGGCTGGTTTCCGCGGCTCCCCTGGCTGGTTCCCGCAGCTCCCCTGGCTGGTTCCCGTGGCTCCCCTGGCTGGTTCCCGCGGCTCCCCTGGAAGGCCACACCTTCCAGTTTGGGAACCACTGGCCTAGCCTCAAATTGCCCCATTCCTCTGTGATATGAGCAGCAACTAATGGCAGATGAAAAAGTTGACATTCCAACCAACAGGAACACTCTGGGTCACCAGAAACGTATCAGGGGAGGCAGACCAGCAAGACAATCAGAGGTTGAGGACAGTGCAGGAATGTTACTGGACAGTGAGAAGGGAAGAGCACAACACCAGGAAAGAGTTTGATGACATTCGCGGTTCATCACACTGACAGGCATTTACCTAGTTTTCTAAAAACATGTTAACTGATCACAGAACACTCAGTTTTATGAAAGCTCCAACTTTGTAGGAGGAAAAAAATGCTATGTGCTGAAGAAGAAAAACAGACACCCAAGTTAAGAATATATAAGGTATGACGGCAGCAATGAACCCTAATGAGGGGTTAAACTTAATTGAGAGTCTGAAGGAGGAACAGAGAATATTTTTGTTCCGGAACTTGTCCTTAGGACAATATATAAAAGACTACCACCACTTCAAGTCAAAACAATCTTCAGGTTACCACTGAAAAGTCAGTAGCCCACGAGGGCCCTGAGAACAACAATTTGGACACATAATAGCAGCGAGTGAAATCATTCAGCAAATTGAGGGATACTTTGGGCATTTGCCACTGGGAAAAACCAGTCCAGACACAATTTGAGGCATCCATTCCATAAAAGTGTCTCTGATGTATACAAGGACGTTTAGACGGAAATGTCTCATTGCCAGTGACCAAAGACGCTATAATGGGAAGCTCGCGTCTATCTCCTTGTACAGAACATCTTGAGGGGATACACTCACTACTAGTGGTATGGAATTAAAGCAGCTACTGAAGGATCAAACAAAGAGGCTGTGAGCTAGTTCTCATGGGTCTACTCAGAGGACATGTAGAGTTTATTGACAGACCTAGCCAGGGACATCTTAACATCTGGTGTTTATGAGCATACACTGGCAAACTCTTTCTTTTTTTAAAAAAAACAACAACAACGAGACTGGACTTTTCTCTGAGTAATTCCAACAAGGAAAAAGGCAATACCCTTCTTATATTGGACAGCAGGTCAAGCCTTCGACATTTTGCTTCCATGCACTGGGAAATTCCAGTTCTCCACAGAGAACAACTGGAAAGGATATCAAATAAATGTAGATTAGTGTTGAAGAAAGACCAAGAAAAGTTGACGGGACAAGGACTATTGAAATCACATTTCATTGTATGATCTACCAGCAAATATAAAAGGTGCAGGGGTCCGTGCCCCGCCCCTGCACCCTCCAGAGGGCTGGCGTGACCCCTGGTAAGTAAACAAAAAAAACCCCTTTTTCTCCCGGTGCCAGTGCGATCCTGAGAGTGTTGTTGCATGTCACTGCACATTGCTACTCCCCTTAAGGGGGTAGCGACCAATTCTTCCCGACTGGGGCATCGCAACGTCCCAGTTTGGGAACCTCTGCCATAAAGGAAAGCCCAACGAAAGGAAGGCAGCACCTGCATGAAGTCAGAAAGAGGGCATGAATGCAGCACAGCAGAGGCTTCATGTAACCATCATAGTTCTAGAGTAGTGGTTCCCAACCTTTTTAGCACCAGGACCCCCTTTTGTAGAAAGACAATCTGTCGGGGGACCCCCCCCCAAGATCTAGGGTCATAAGTGATATCATTAAGCAGGAAGTGATGTCATTGTTTTTAACAAGTTACACCAGTGGTTCTCAAACTTTTTAGCACTGGGACCTACTTATTAAAATGACACTCTATTGGGACCCACCTAGCTTTACGAGACGCTCAAACATTTATCTCCCTATATTTACACAAGCTTGCAAACGGCAGGAGCTCAGCTCTTTGCAGGGTAATTAGCAGCTATCTTGCAAACTGCAGGAGCTCAGCTCTTGGAAGGGCAATTAGCAGTTATCTGATCTTTGAATAGCCTCAGGGCTTGTGGCAATTACTTATCTGATCTTTCCATCACCTGGGACCCACCAGAAATCACGTGGCGACCCACCAAGTGGGTCCCGACCGACACTTTGAGAAACACTGAGTTACACTATTTATTAATCACACTTTTTAAAATAAATCACATTTTTACTCATAAGCAGCCCCATTTGGGGGAGGGAGGAGTGAGCTAATATTAACAGAGATGCTAAAAGGCAAGCAGAAAGTAACACAAGGTAAGCAAACAAGCCCCAAGAGAGCATCAGACACTTCTTTCTCTGCAGTGGGGGGAGGACTGAGCCGCCATCTTGGTTGTGACCATCCAGCCAACATCCTGTGACCCCCTTGGGGGTCCCAACCCCCAGGTTGGGAACCATTGTTCTAGAGGCAGATTCTTCCAGAGTTGTACCCTGAGAGAGGACCATTATTAAAATAGCTGTACCCATTAGTTAGGGTAATCAGAGGAACAACAGTATGGTATTGGATGAGGTCCAAGGAGAATCATCACAGAGTTCAGAAAAAGGACTGATATTATCAGAGACAAGAATTGTCATTTCCTTCCTATAGTTCCAACAGGTCATCATGACTGTTTGTCATATACACGGTGAGTCATACTGGTCTCTGGGATTTCGACGAGCCATAATACCGTAACGGTGATGTAACCAACTCTTAATCTTGAGTTTGGGTACGGGAAGCATCATGGCAGCTGGATACCAATTAGTGAAACAAACAGTAAATCAAGGAGAAGAAAGAGAATTCTATAAACATGGATGGCTTACATGTATTGACTCACCTTGGTTTACAAGGAAGCTGACGGGCACCCAAGCCACTGGCAACGAGAACAAAATAATTCATCAAACAAACTTTCAAAATGTTCAAATAAAACAAACTTTCAAAATTTAAACTGACGTGGGGCTAGCATCAGATCGTGAACTGTTTGAAAAATATGGCAGAGTCCAGACTGAAAGTTTAACAATATTCTTGGCTGCGCAAACAATTGAAAACATTTCTGTCCTGGCAAAGGGTTAGTGTGGTTTGTGCTTTCTCTGCGCTTTCGTTTCTTGCTGTCATTTTAGTTCATCATTATTTGACTGATGTTTTTACGTTCAACTGTGAGCTACCTTCATATCAGAGAGGAAAAGAGATAAATAAATAAAAGGTCTTGGCTGAATAAATAACCACTTCATGAATGGTTGCAATCCTCTGCACGTGTATTGAGGGGGTAGGTCTTGTTGGACTTGGCAGAACTTACTTCCAAGTCAACCTACTGAGACACAAGTTTGACATCGAAGAGAAAGGGCTCAAATACCAAAGAAGGGCTTTAATACCGACCTACAAATCTGATATTTGTATTTCAATTCTGACTCACAAATATTTGTTGGGCAAACGTGGAACCTACATTCACTGGGACGGCTCTCGAAATGTCAAATACAGTTCAAAGGAGAAAAATCTATAATGCATATTCAATTCCGCATGTTTGAATGCCTTGGAATTTGCTAAGAAAGATATTTAAGGCAGAGACCACGCCAGCTTCTAATGCCATCATTCTATACAAAAAGAAGTGAGTTACAGACAATGTCTCCTTCTCTCTCTGAGTGTACAGATGCCATTAGGAGGTGCAGTTTTGATCCAGGCACGCTGCTCTTTGTTTACTCCGTTACCGCAGTAGCTTGATGCCGGAGCAAGATATGTACAAAAAGTGAATTCCAGCTGAGAAAAGCTTAGCCCAGCTGCATCTGGCTCTCTGGCAGAAAAGCTTCCTTTTGGCTTTGCAGGCAAGCAGCTGTCTACGGGCCACAAGAAGGATCCCAGTTTCAAGTCACAGCTGCAAAATATGTGCAGGGCACACACCGAGTGAATCGAACTACAGGAGGGGAGACTTTGCTAATTGCTTACATCCGCACTGTGTCTGGGCACCATTTGGCAGCCGCAACACTCGTACGAGTTACCTAGGGCTAGACCCCAGCTGGTTCTTAAGCACATGCATGGAGATGGTGGGAGGAAGATAATGCAAA
The DNA here is from genome assembly GCA_026170595.1 of Plestiodon gilberti rubricaudatus. NCBI lineage: Eukaryota > Metazoa > Chordata > Lepidosauria > Squamata > Scincidae > Plestiodon > Plestiodon gilberti. Next base: position 9,948,961 of record JANXHW010000010.1, on the reverse strand, counting down.
GCACATCCCTTTCACTCGCTCAGCGAGCAGTCAGGTTAGCCACAATGGCATGACCCGCTTCTTCTCTTGACTGCTGTGGGAGATCATTTACGCTCCTGCCCAGAAGTCCAGAAAAGCACAGCGCTAGGGAGACAGAGAGAGCTCGATTGCCACACCTGCAGCACTGGAGAAGTTGGCGGTTCTGGGCTAGGGAGCTCAACTCCCTTAATTGCCACCAGGCTGAGCTTTTGCCACAAAGGCTGGCCTGAGCATTGGAGCAGGGAGGTCGAGGAGAAAATTCTGAAAAGCAGAAACTATGCCAAAGTACATGCAGAGAGGACTGAAATGTGCAGGGAGAGGCATTTGAAGGGAGACCTTTTAGAAAAAATGTGCCCAGATTATCTGAGGGGGGAGGGGAATGACTGGGTATCGCTGGAGGAACAATATCCCTAACCAAAAAAAAACCCAAAACAAAACTCATCTCTGAACTATTTTAAATGCCAGGATTCAGTTCCTAAATCTGTAGAGTGGGATATGAAAGCCTGTTCTACTGTTACAGTCTGCTGTGAGAAAAGAAGAAAAAACAACACGACTCCCCATTGCTAAAAAGCATCGCTTTCCAACGATTGCTATTCCCATCCGACTGGGATATACTGGAATATAGAACAAAATCTATATTTTCTTACAGGCCGATAATCAACCAGGGAAACATAATGAGGTTCCAGATATATTTGGATACAGCAGCTTTGACAACAGAGTAGATGTCGCAATGGTAGCTGCAAAAACTTTGCAGTTTTGTCTGAAGCTCTGTCCATGGGTTGATTGATTGATCCAGTGGAGGACCCAGACCATTTTACACTCGGAGCCCAACCCTTTACGCCCCCCCATTTTTGACACGCCCCCCTTAATGTCCCCAAAATACCTTCTGGCGCGGCCATAAGGCCGCGGCGCAAATTTTTGGGTGTGTGTGTGCAAAAATCAGTTTGGAAGCCTCCTTGTCCACTTTGTGCCTCCTGTCTCCATTTCCAGCAGCACACATGATGAAGCCTCTTGCCCAGTAAGCAGGGAACCTTTACTTTACTTAGTGTTTTTCTTTTTTTTCACCATTTTTAACTATTTCACGGGCAGCTGCCGCCCCCTGCTGCTTCCCAGGGCGGCAGCTGAGTCATGTGCCCCCCCCCCCAGGGTGTGTGTGTGCTTTTGGGGCACTTAGCTTGTGTCGGTGGGGCGCAGGCAGCATTTTTCCCAGATCGGTGGCATCCATGTTGAATCGGCGGGACTCTCTAGGACTCTCTCTTTGTCTCGTTGGTCGGTCCTCCAGAGCCCTAGAGAGGCCTGTGCCCCCAAACAGCCTCCAGCACCCTGGGCCCCCCTGCCCCCACTTAGCGACACCTCTGGATTGATCCACACATATTCATATATCAAGTGGAGACCTGAATGCATGAATGAATGTAATTCGTTGGAATTAAGCCAATGAATCCATTGGATGAAACTGCAGAGCAATCTTTACATTACTGGTCTCAATGGTTTTAATGTAGGAGTAAAAGATTCCTCTTGGGGAAGAGGAGCAGAACCTTCATTTCCCCATACTAAAAACTGGGCTGCATGTTACACTTGAATTGACACCTCTGTGGCAGATCTCTCAGGCTCTCATTCTCCTTCACACATACACACACAGAGCTGTATACTTTCGAACCACCCCTACTATGACAGGGGGTCTGGCTCAGTTGGTAGAGCGGCCGCCTCATATGCCTGAAGATTTGAGGACGGCAATTCGAGACCCGTCGAAAGCTGTCGACAACACCACTGACAAGCTGCAAAAGCCTCCGTGGGGGAGAGAATTCTGCAGCGGGCACACTGAGTGGGAGGCAGTGTTGCCGTCCAGTCGATGCGTGGGAGGCGAATGCCAGAGAGCAGCCAGACCGTGAAGGAAACCAGCTGGAATGAAGCGTTCTATGCAAGATTAGAACACTTGCAATACGTAAAAAACGCTTTGGTTTAGCTAGCCTTCCTAGGTAAACCGCTTTGAATTAAAGTCAGAGGAGAAATCTGATGTCCAGAGAAAGGCAGTATATAAATACAGTACTGGTATTTATTGTTGTTGTTGTTGTTGTTGTTGTTGTTGTTGTTGTTGTTGTTGTTGTTATTATTTTGGATTTCAGATGCCACATAGTGAGTTATCCAAAACATATGAAGCTGTCTTATGCCAAGTCAACCACTGGTCCACCTAAGCCAGTTTTGTCTCCAGAGTCTCATATGTACGTTTTCCCAACCATGCTTCCAGAAATCCTTTCACCTGGAGAAGTTCCTCTATGAAAAGAGAATGCTCTATCCCCGAGTCCCTCCTGCCCCAGATATGTAGATCCCCAGGGAAAATGTCACTTGTACCCTGGTTTGAGACTTCAAAGCCAAAATCGTGGCAGTCATGGGCTGGGCTGAGAAGGGGGGGGGGTGAAATCTTTCTTTCCATCACAAATATTTGCATAGCGGCATTTTGTCCGTGTCCACCTGATCATTATCACGCTGCATTCAAGCAGGTGCCTAGCTCGGCAGGAAGAGAATACCTTCCTCCCTTCCTTAGATCTCCTAGTTCGGAAAAGCAAAAATACCACAGTCTGTTCAGATATCAAGAGTAAATAAGTGATGCACAGGGACTTAATATTGCTAAGCACTTCTACAGCACTTTATATACCCAGAGTGCTGTACAAACATTAATTAATTAATCCGTACAACAACCTGCAAAGTGCGTAAGTATATTTCCCATATTAGCACCAAATCCACTGCTCGCGTAAGTGGAAACTCTGCTGACTTCAGCAGAGTTTTGCCCATTGACACCACCAACGCTCGCTTTGGCCCTTGAAAACAGAAGTGATTAAGGGCCCAAGGACACACACTGAGTTCGGATTATGCTTCAAGGGTTCTTGACTCCTGCTGTGCCAATTGATGCTACTCACCTAGGTTAGCAGAAGCAAACTGCTTTAGTCTCATGCCCGGGCAGTGAATAGTAATGCGAGAAAACGCCATTTACAATGAAACCACACAGCTGAGTCCCACTAAGGAGTCAGTTCACACAATCACCTTTATCACTTGGTTTCTCATTAATTTGATTCTTTCATGACTCACGGGTTGAATGTGTGAATGTGGGCTGTTGAAATTAATTGTGTTGACGGTGATGTTTCATCTGGTTTTTTTAAAATCTGTGATTACTTTTTGAGACACGCAGCTCACCACGCAATGACGCTGTCCTGATAGATGGAAATGCGCATGTGAATCTGTTTTATTTTATTTATTTATTTTTCACATTTTTTTTATACCACCCTTCCTCCAAGGAGCTCAGAGTGGTGTACATATTTCCTCCCCTCCTTTTTTTTGTCCTCACAACAACCCTGTGCGGTAGGTGGGGCTGAGAGATAGTGACTGGCCCAAGGTCACCCAGGAAGCTTCGTGGCTGAGCAGGGATTTGAACCTGGATCTCCCAGGTCTAACTCTGACTCCCAAACCACTACACCATCCTGGCTCCCATATTTTGCATATGCAATAAATAGAAAATACCCAGAAAGACACTGGAGGTCATCATTTGCATGGAACAATAAAATAGGTCAGGCTGACAGACATCTCTAAGAGAGGAAATTCTGAAACTGACCCATAAGAGGGCTCCTTTTTCTCAAGTCAAAATAGGATGCCCCTCCAAATGTTCAGTGGGGCGTTAATGCATAGGCTTACCAGCTCTCCAACCGGGTCAGAGTGCTAGACCTTTAGGAGAAGGAATGTGGGCAGGTGTAGCTTGTTAAACCTTAGAGCACAATCCTAGTCATGTCTATTCAGAAGCAAGCCCCATGGATGCCTAGGATTGTGCTCTAAGGTTTAACAAGCTACACCTGCCCACATTCCTTCTCCTAAAGGTCTAGCACTCTGTCCTGGTTGGAGAGCTGGTAATCCTATTAATGCATAGTTGCTTTGAGCCACACTGTTGGCTGGCATGATGGGTTGGGCGTGTGATGCTCTATGGCTCCCTTGCACCACCATACTGGATTCTGCAACTATCTCAAGCATACTGTTTTATTTGCCGCACCACTGAGTGTCAGGGAGAGGCTATTATTTAGTCTACAGAGTCTTGAGGAGGGCCTTTCTGCAGGAAATGGATATAATACAGTTCGTCTGTGTAGCATGTAAAGGGAAATGTTGAAACAACTCGACGTTTCCCTGGCCAGGAACTGTCATCCCTGAAAATGCACTGGGACCTATTGGTGGTTCTGATATAAGCATTGTTTTCTGCACCTGCCTGGATCACTTTGTTGTGTTGTTGTTTTTTAGATCCAAATACAGCACAATGCCTTGCTTGATCAGACCAAGTTCCACCTAGCTGAGTATTCTGTTTCCAACAGCAACGCCTCTGGAAGCTCACAAACAGGGTATGACGGTGGATTGGCCCCTCATTTTTCCCAGCACTGGTGTGTAGTGTAGCTTTTGCATGAAGGTTCCATTGACTTATCATGGCGAACAGTGGTGCCCTCCCCCCAATCTTTGGTCATAACTAGGCTTACCAGATCTCCAACCGGGACAGAGTGCTAGACCTTTAGGAGACCGAATGTGGGCAGGTGTAGCTTGTTAAGTCCCAGAGCACAATCCTAGGCATGTCTACTCAGAAGCAAGGCCCACTGAACACAATGATGCTTGCTTCTGAGTAGAGATGCCTAGGATTGTGCTCTAAGGTTTAACAAGCTACACCTGCCCACATTCCTTCTCCTAAAGGTCTAGCACTCTGTCCCGGTTGGAGATCTGGTAAGCCTAGTCATAACGGAACATAGCTGTGAAGAAAGCTTCCTTCTTCCTTAGAGATATTTGCAATATTCCTAGTCAACTATGCCTCTAAGCAATTCCCAATTTGTTTTCATGTTAAATTTAGGCATGTGCACTTGTCTTAAAACACCACACACACACACACACACACACACACACACACACACACACACACACACGGAGAGAAACATCAAAAACAAAACATCAGCCTCAAATAATCAAAGTACTCAAGAGTTAAGTCCCATCATTTCAGAATACCTGCAGGTTGTCTGACGAATCAAACATCCCATATTCACCCATCTCTAATGATGATTATTATGCACCAACAGCTGTCTACAGTTGAGTGACTGAGGTTCTAATTGATCTCATTATCTCTCTCCTTCTATAAGGTGAAGTATGCTCTCACTCAGTGGGGCTACAGTTCCCAGGCCCTGTCAGGCAGGCAACAATTTAATCATACTATTAGTCGTTGGGTTTTCAGATGGTCCAAATTTGTAGGACAAAATACCTTGCTTTTTGTCACTGTGGCCTTGCAAACAGTTTCAAGGAATTCCCCAATTGTTTTATAATACAAAAGCATAAAAGTGGTGGTTTTATTGTTTGCTATTCTTTGACTATCCTTTGACTACGGACAACGCTGGCTCTTCGGCTTTGAAATGGGGATGAGCACCACACCCTAGAGTCGGACACGACTGGACTTAATTGTCAGGGGTCACCTTTACCTTATTCTTTGACTTAATTATTTTTTATTTTATTTTTTCACATTTTTATACCACCCTTCCTCCAAGGAGCTCAGAGTGGTGTACATATTTCCTCCCCTCCTTTTTGTCCTCACAACAACCCTGTGACGTAGGTGGTCACCCAGGAAGCTTTGTGGCTGAGCGGGGATTTGAACCTGGATCTTCCAGGTTTAAGTCCGACTCCCAAACCACTACACCATCCCGGTGTAAATCATAAAAATCATTAAAAAAATTATGATTTTTTTTTAAAAAACTGATAATTCCATGCACGATCCCCATTGCCAGATCTCAGTGTTGTGTCATCTCTCGGAGGCCAAGATTCTTCAAGAGTAGAGATGCCACAGAAATTTCCAAAATTTGAAATTCAGAGTGAACTTCAGGTTCCTGGAGAAGAAACACCTGAACATTATCCAGTGACATTTCTCAAAGGGGCTCTGAGCATCCCTGTTATTCAATATACTCAAGTGATGGTGTGTTTTCACCCTTACAGTTCTAAGCACATCCATGAACTGGTGACCATCCACAGGCTGATTCTGGGCAGTGAGATAGGTCATCTTCACGTTGCTTGGAAGGAACCCATAAGCATCACGGGACATATTTGCAGACGGGCAGCCTAATCCTATGCCAGCCTCCACCGGCAGAACGAGCACACACGCTGTCGCAAAAGTGCCATAAGGTACGTTGCAGCAGGGCAGAGACTCATGGCACCAGCAGAAAGGCCTGTGTCGGTCTGCCAGCGCCAGATCCTTGTGAACTATCAGCTGGGGAGCAGGTAGGCTCCTGCCAGGCTGCGAAGGGGCAGGGGGAGGGTGGATCAGGCCCGGGAGAGGCAGGCTAGGAGGATCAGGTGTCCACCAAATCCTATGCCCCTTCACGAGCTTGAAAGCCTGACACAGAGCTGCCCAGATTTGTGCCGGCCACTTAATTGGCGCACATCCAAGTAGCCCCATAGAGGCTGCTAGGGCTCAAAGAGCCCTCCAGCTCCATGCTGGATACAGCAGACCCTTTCCATTTCCCAAGAAGCCTCCATATCGTGTGGTTTGGTATGAGTGGAGGTCCATGGGGGTGACACCATGAGATCTCGCCCTGGGCGTCACCAATCCTAGTGACCCTGTGTGTTGGGAAGCACCACACAGATTGATAAGCACCACACGCTGCTTATCAAATACTGACTGCAAGACGGGCTTGTGGATGCAAGGAGGCGCTGAAGTTCACCTTCAGCACTCCTAGATAGACAGGCTAGTTGACTGCCAAACAACAAACAAATGAGAACCACTGACCTAGGATCCAACCCAACACCCTGGAGACATTGTACTGCTCTGGACTGTTGTCAGCGGTACATTTCCTAGTTTCAAATGGAGCTAAGCCATACATAAATATTATAGTAAGGATAAATAGAGAAGCTAATTACGAGAAAAGAATGCAAAAAAAGTACTTGGGCTTTCTGGAGTTTGCCCCTCGTTCGTAAATATTACCATGCTGTCATGTAGGGAAAATGATACAACGTGAAATACCCATGACTTTATAATTATGTTCATGCCAAACGTTTCTTTTGCTCCTGAAACACACACACACACACACACACACACACACACACACACACACACACACACACACACACACACACCTAGGAACTCTCCCATTCATTTGTAGTCAGCAACAGATATATTTTTAACATAAAACACTATATTTAATTGGTTATGGATCTCTGTTCTTTTAGCACTACTGGAAATCACACAAAAACACATTAGTACAGAGCAATTAGTGAAAAGGCAGTAAACAACAGAGGCACTATTAAGCTGTGGGTGATTAAATAGTATTACTTCTTTTATTTTTTATGATATTAGACTTAAAGATGAAGTCGATTTTCACCATAGATCCCCATTAACATTAATAGGCAATATGAATAGCAGGTGTCTGGAACTTATTTTTAAGCCAGAATTAATTTTAAGCAGCTCCAGTGTAGAGAATGCAACCCTTCTCTGGCTTCTTTTTTTTTAAAAAAATGCAAGATGTCTTCTTTGCTAACTAACCATTCGTTTGATACATCTGGATATTTAATTGTAATATCATTTGAACCGATGCAGCATGTTGCTTCGTTCAGAAAATAATGTTGACTGTTTCACTGTAAAAGAGGGCAACCCTCCTATTGCCCCCCTCCTTCTTTGTTGCCAACGAGTATGCACTAATTTTGTATTTTGCAAGCTGCATCCTTTGTCAGATATACTGCAACAATAGGGTATATTTGATATCCCACTGCGGAAGTCCTTTTGTCTCAAAGATCAGGCTCTCAACTCCAGTGGGTTCATAGCAGCCTGGGCGTGCCTGCCAGCATAAGCCTTTAAAATATATAGGTGCATGCTCTCAGAGCCTACACCTGAAGAAGAATTTTGTGGAACTCAAAAGCTCACTTTCCGCATTGTGGACAGAAGCTGGTCCATCCTGTTTGCTTTCGGTCAGAGGCTGCTACTGAGACCGAGATCTGTTGGCATTAGGTTGAAAAAAACAAAACAGAATCTTCTTCAAAACAAGACGGGCAGTGGGAGGGGGGAGAACAGAATTTTGACTCAAGCATACAACCCTCTTGTGACACACCTTTATAAAAACCAGCCTCACCCTCCCAATCACTCTGGACTCTCTGCTTGTTTATAGATCACCCTCATGGTCTGGCACATCTTTTTCTAGGCATCTGATTAAGTTAACAATGCACTGCTATTTGCATGCAGATTTGCCAAGCCTTTCTCTACAGCTGCTCCCAAAGACTTGGGCTCTCTCTGTAATGTGATAGCACAGCAGTCAGTAAATGCAATCTTTGTCAAACCCAGGTGTGCTCTTGATTTGGTACTCGTTCGTTCCAAGCTATTTTTTTTTCTTTCCCTTTCTGAAGCATTTATAAGACTCTATTATAATATAGCCACATCTGGAGTGGAAAAAAATCCCTCTATTAATTACATATTTTTAAAACGATGAAGGGAAATTCAGAGAGAAAGAGATTTGTATTGTATCACAATTGATGTTGGACTTATTCTGCCTTAAAACAAAAAAAGATGGTGTGTGTTTTTATTTCTATCAAAGGTTAAAGGTTGACCTAAAATCAGACTGCTCATGAATGCCTCTATATACTTGATATCAGATATAATCTCCAGCTAGAAATCTTGGGAGTATTACTTGCATTCCTTTCATACAAGCAGAAAATTGTGATTAAGATTGTAATTATTGGACAAAGTTATGTTCTCAGTAAAACAAAGAAGAATTGAGGGGTCCCTCCACGCATTATTTTTAGTTGTCGCTTCCAAGTGGACATGAGTTCCCATCACAATCGCCAAATAATTCATTCTCTCCACAGTTTAAAAAAAAACAGAAGCAAATTTGATCAGCACGGTGACTTAAATGGTATGTTTCCTTTGTGCAATGAGAGTAATTTTTCAAGATCAAGTTTGAAGTAGATTAGTGCAGAAATATGAGCTAAGCCTTCACTCTTATCATCTGAGTATGGATAAAGGATGTATTCACCCAAGAGCACCGCTAAGTTATTTTCTGAGGGGGAAAAAATATCCCTCTGTCTTCAGGAATAGATGGAGACCATCACAATGAGGTGATAAATGGAGGCTGATGAACACTTAACTGCCTATCAGTTGTGAACATTTATGCGCAAAAGAATATTTCTTAATTCAAAATGTAGTTTAACTTACAATGACAACATGCAACTTTTTACAGGTAAATGTGTGTTCTCCGAGGGGGGGCAGTGGATAAAATTGTTCTTAGGTACGGTAGACATTCAAGAGAGGAACAAACTTGTGTTTGATCACACTGCCATAATTCAAGCGAAAAAGTTGAGCAGTTATGTCATCCTCAAACTTGCTACATCATTGCACAACAATTTCCCATTGGCTGTGTCACCAAGTAGCGTGTTGCAAGCTACGATAGACCTCCTCAGATTTCCACCAGCTAAATAGCTGGTGGGAGTCAGAGGAGGCCATGTAATGACCTAGGCGCCCGACGGGGATGGGGATATAGCGGGCGCCATCCCCTGCCCTCTCCTGGACCGGCAGACCAATGGCCCCCTCCCTCGCCTGCTGGAATGGCCACGTGGCCGCCGGGGGAGCGCTTACCTTCCTCCGGCGTCCGCTTGCCTAGTCCGGCGATGGAGGGAGACCGACCTTGCACTGGCCTCCCTTACTCCCGTTGCATCGCGAATGTGCTTTACGACACATTTGCAACGTATTGGAATGGCAGAGTGCTTGCTCCGCCGTTCCAGACTTGCGCAGGATTGCGCCCACAGAAGCAGTAGGAAAGCCCCAAGAGGACAGCTCTCTGCAAGACAGCAAAAAGCAACACAAGTCTTTCTAAGCTACCTACCAGACTCGAAACTCCAGGATCAGGTAATGGCTGAAAGGAAAGAACAGAGAACCATCCATCACTTTACCTTTGCCTCCGCTGTGCAATGGGTATCCCTCTCCTGAAAGGCAATGACAACTTGTGGTGCGGGGGCAGAGAGAAGAGAGAAGAATTACAAGGGATGGATGTTTTACCTTCCTGTCTGATGTGGGACTGATTTGACCAACAGCAGAGCTGCCAACAGGAAATAACATTTTCATGGGTATCCCCATTTACGGTAAGTATGGTTGTTTATAGCGCTCAAATAAAAAAATATAGTTTTATGGTATGGAAATATAAGAAATTACCTGCTTTGTCATTATTTGCAACTAAATCAGCGCTTAATTTTCACGTCAAAATTTCCACGGTTGATGCAAGAGAACCTTTGCTTGAAGAAGTAAAGCAAATGGAATTAAAACTGAAAAAGTGTCTCTGCTTTTTATTCAAGTCCTGGACACTACACATCTCTCAGACAGATCTGTGCAAGAGTCCCCAACCTGAGACCATCTAATTCAGGGGTTCTCAACCCCCTCCTGGCCCGAGTACCACCTCTGGCACCACGCTCCTGCTACATACCACCAGAAGTGACTGGTGATGACATCATCGCCAGTTACTTCTGGGTTTTTGGAGGCCAGAAAACACAGGTAGGAGACTCTGGGTGGGTGGGAGTGCCCTTCTCAGTGTTCCTGAGAGGCTTGGCCAAAGAAAGGCACATTGGATTCCAGTAGTCCGGCAGTCCAAGTACCTCCAACAGTCAGCCAAAGTACCACTGGTGGTACTAGCACCGCTGGTTGAGAACCCCTGGTCTAAGCAAACCCTCTTCACAGTGTTTGTGACAATCACACTTGCCAGGAAGACCACCTCAACATGTCCCATAGGAGCCACATCACAGGTGACTGACATGCCTAAGTGACATGCCTAAACACTAGAACATGAGACACCAAGGCGCCATCGTTTGCTGCAGATCCCCCCAGTGGAAGAGCGTGGTGTATTGAAGAATGCATGTGTCTGCCCTTCGCATTTTATGGTGTAGCTCCAGTAAAACACAATTGCCACATAAAGCAGCTCAAAGAGAGATGATCCATTCAAGAATCTCAAATTACTTCACTTAGCATTAACGTTACAACCAGAGAGCAGGTGGCATGACAACAGTCCCTGTAGGACAAGGAATATGTTTAGTTGCAAGCCTAGTTGTCGTAAGCATCTCCACAGAATCGTCAGCCTGTCTCGACTCGAGAGATAAACCCTGCTTGAACCCCGCAGAAAATTCCACTCTTGGTACTTCCGTTTCAATCCATCCCATTCAGTATTCTATGACCTGTGCCAGACAGATGTTTCAAGAGGAGGAAAAACACCTTTCAGGGATAAGATTCGAAAGGTGTTGTGGGTGAAGCACAAAGCTGGCTTACTTACAGTTCTGCAAGTGGACACACTTGTACACTAAGTGTACTGACGCTTAGCATGGGTATGTTCCTTTTAGAGGGTGCAAAATGTATCACCTTGATGTAATCTGTATAACAACTCAATAAGGCAAGAGCATATTATCCCCGTATTACAGATTAGAAGACAGGCACTGAGGCAAGGACAATCATGCCTAACTATACGCAGCCGGCCACTAGTGTAAGTGGTGCAAATCGCAATGGGCCTCCTCGGATGCGTGCCAGTTCAGAAGTTGGTGCACAACCGGGGAGGCTGTATAAGGCCAGCCCGGGCTGCGACACTGCATAGGATATCGGCGCATCTCAGCGCTGATGTTTCTGCCCCCTCTGCCAATGGCCCCCTCCCTCGCAGCCCCTGCCCGCCTGCCCTATGCCCCCACCCGCCCCCTGCCCCGACTGGCGCAGCACTCACCTGTGGCGGCCGGCGCGGGTCCAGGTAAGTCACAGAGTGAGCAGTGCCAGCCTCCGCGCCGCTTACTCTACGGGTGTCGAAAATGTGCTTTATGGCACATTTACGACACCCTAGGTCGGTGGAGCACTAGCTCTGCTGGGCTATAGTTTGCGCTATGAGGCTGAGAGTGAGTCACCTGCCTAAGGCCATGCAGTCAGTTCATGGCAGAAGTGAAATTTGAACAAGGAAATCCTAATTTGCAGCTCAGGGGACACTGCATGAGCCCTCGTACACAAACGTCTACTTGTGATGCTGAGCGTTCCTGCACACACAGCCTGCACACACAGAGACTGCTTAAAACCCTCACTGTATGAAAGATTCCAGCCCTGGTCTTTATTGAGCATACCTCCCAGCATACCTGCACAAGCTTTTGTGCTTTGCTATAGGCGCAGTGGGTTAAACCGCTGAACCATGAGCTGTCGATCGAAAGGTCAGCAGTTCGAATCCGCGACGGGGTGAGCTCTCGTTGCTTGGCCAGCTCCTGCCAACCTAGAAGTTCCAAAGCATGTTAATGCGAGTAGATAAATAGGTACCACTTGCGGGAAGTTAAACAGCTCTCTGTGTTCCAGCCGCATGCTACGCGCTGCGGCAAGGAGAGTCATGCTGGCCACATGACCACGGAGGCGTCTTCGGGCAACGCTGGCTCTTCGGCTTTGAAATGGGGATGAGCACCACACCCTAGAGTCGGACACGACTGGACTTCATTGTCGGGGTCACCTTTACCTTTACCTATAGTTGCTTATCCACATACAGTAAGTCTTGTCCATGTGCATTCAACTTTTTTTCCCCCCCGGACTCTGGTTCAATAGTCTCCCTTTGAGATGGCTCCAGCTCTAATCATCATCATGGCGACGCCCGGCCTCCAAAGCGAGGCAAATTAGGTGTCGCAAAATGGCATCATAGGCTAATAAAACAATTGGGAAAGATAGGACAGATGATGCTTCTCTACTAGGTTCTTTCGCTGGGATGGGTTGACTTTTGGCCCTGACACATATGCCAATGGCAAGACAAACTCAAGGGACCCACAAAAAAGAAATGTGTGTTCACAGCTGTACAGTGCACCAATACAGATTACATGTTTTCAGGGTTGCGGCCACAACAGAATGCTAATTAACATACTGGAGTGCGGAGAACGGCTGTAAGGGCCTTATTGTTCCATTATTTCATGCAGCCCAGCTGCCTTTGTTTATATCACTTATCCTCTCGTGCCACAGGTTTTCACTCCAAAAATACTATCCCAATACAATGTTAATATTTAAAAAACAAAGAGGTGGCAGATTGTCATTTCTGTGTCAGTCTCAAACTGCGGAACTCTTAAGCTGTTCAGGGTTCGGTATTTAGAAATAATTTAACAGCCATATCCCGACACTGCCTGCATTCGAACAGAACGGCTGACGAGGTGAACCAAGCAAATGCATAACTATCCTGACATCACTTATGAGATTTAGATTGGTCAGTTAATGGAAGTCTTTACCAAAATCAATACCATAACAGCTTCTTGAAATGAACGCATTTTTTTTTTTAACACCGAGCGCTGTGAACAATAAGTACAAAAATATACTACCTTTGTATACAACACAAAGGAATTGGGATTTGAAATTAAAAAGCAATTACACAGTTTTGGTGGGGGGTCCTCTCTTCCCCCCCCTTTCCTTTTGCAACGTACTGTTACAGAGGACTATCAAAAATAAACACATACAAAAGGAGCAATGCAGAATATTAATGTGTCTGTTATGATGTCATTCCTTTTTCTCATGAAATGAAAAATCAGGGTCCGGCTTCCTCGTCTAGTTAAGTACCCATATTAATGGTGGTTTGACAATAATATTTTTTTTAAGTGGCAAATTCCAAAAAGATGTGATTTCACATAAGGTAGTTATTTAGGAGCAGAAGAAAAGACCTGCTGTATCAGAGCAAAGTCCCATATAGTCCAGCCAGCATCCTGTTTTCCCACACCAACCCACCGGCTGCCCCTGGGAGCCCCACAAACAGAGACAAAAGGCATTTATTTATTTATTTATTTATTTATTTTTCACATTTTTATACCACCCTTCCTCCAAGGAGCTCAGAGTGGTGTACATATTTCCTCCCCTCCTTTTGTCCTCACAACAACCCTGTGAGGTAGGTGGGGCTGAGAGATAGTGACTGGCCCAAGGGTCACCCAGGAAGCTTCGTGGCTGAGCAGGGATTTGAACCTGGATCTTCCAGGTCTGAGTCCGACTCCCAAACCACTACACCATCCTGGCTCTTTCCTATCATTGCTTCCCTGCAACAGTTGCTTCCCTGCAATAGAGGCAGGCTGCTGCAGAACCTGGAGGTAGTGCTTAGCTATCATGACTAGCAAGTCATTGACAGACTATTACTTTACCCAACCCCTCTTTAAAGTCATCCAAGCTAGTGGCCATCATTATATACTCATGTATAAGTCTGCAAAGTTATGCCGGGCTTCTAAGAACAGCTGCTGGGGGGGGACTGGGCTGAGAAGCAGGACGCACAGGGGTGGGTAAAAAAAAGAGCTATTTTACCTTGTTTTGAAGTAGCACAGAAATGGAGCTATTCTCCAAACAGGAAGAAAGGTGAAGGAGCTTATGGGAGTTGTAATCTTTGTGAGGGCTCGTTCAGATTGTTCCGGTGGATTGTGCCTGTAGAGACACCACACCTCCCTGGAGGTGGGGTATTGCACCACTCTTTCTCAACTGATTGAGATTGTGGTTGTGATTAGATCACCGATTGTGATTAGATTACCAAAAAACCCTCCATTTTTGTGAAATTGGCTTTAAAATTCCAGAGTTCTCCCTTATCAAATGTGCACAGAAAAAGAGAAAATGATGAAAAGTTAGCTCCATCGTAGTTCACAGAATACCTGATTGGCCACGATGCATGGCTTGTGACTCACTCAACTTGGTAAGGCATAAATTGCACGGGTCTGTCCAACTTCCACACAGGAAAACTGAAAGGAATCAACAGAATTGACCAAGATACCAACTCAGAGATAAAAACCCGAGTCATAATTTGAGTAACCATTTAAGTTCGGGTTGATGAATTAGGTTGGAATAAGTATTCACCTCTGCTGTCCCTCCACAATTCACTAATCAGTGGCAAGGGCTAATCATGAAGAACACTAAAACCATCCAATAGCATGAACAGCTAAATACCTTTTTTTTAACTAGCAATCCCAGGTATATGTGAATATGATTTGCAGTATCTGTCTTATGAAAAGCAGTAATGAGCTAATTTAATATTTGAACAACCCAAACAGCGTTGAACTGTGAACATGCCACAGGTGTGTAACAATCTAATATGCATCACTTTCCCAGCTATGACCATTCCTCCTACTGTGGACACAAGACAGATTTATTTAATTGGATCCAGGAGCTAGCTAAATTGCCCAGCTGCTTTTTGTTTGAGACCCCCAACTAGTTTATATACCAATAATAATAAAATAACTTTATTTTATAATAGCTCAACCCATTACAGGATTTTCGTCCCTTATTCTAAACAAATGGCCAACTTTATTTAAACTATTGAAGAAACTCCTGCTTTGGTTTCTGACTCCACCATCTTCATCACCATACCACCAAGGAAGAACAAGGACAGAGGTAAAGGGCCCAATCCTATCCAACTTTCCAGCACTGATGCAGCCGCAATGCAGCCCCGAGATAAGTAGGCTTACCAGATCTCCAACCGGGACAGAGTGCTAGACCTTTAGGAGAAGGAATGTGGGCAGGTGTAGCTTGTTAAACCTTAGAGCACAATCCTAGGCAGCCCTGGGGCTTGCTTCTGAATAGACATGCCTAGGATTGTGCTCTAAGGTTTTACAAGCTACACCTGCCCACATTCCTTCTCCTAAAAGTCTAGCACTCTGTCCCGGTTGGAGATCTGGTAAGCCTACAGATAAGGGAACAAATATTTCTGAGGAGGTCTCCATGACTGGCCCCCCACTGCAGGATGTAGCACATGCCCCATTGGCGCGGCTGTATCAGCGCTGGAAAGTTGGATAGGATTGGGACCATAGAATAGGACATTTCTGTCAGTGTTCGTTTTTGCAAACCATATGCAATGTAGCTTTATATGATATAGAGAAATTTCATTTATTCTAGACAGATAGATGGATAATCAAGTGTGTGGATAAATGGGTTACTATTCTGACCCAATTTAATACAGGGATACACAGTCTGTGCAAGAAGGAATTTCAGATCCTATTGCTTTGAACTGATAGAACTGGGTTGCAAAAAATGCACAGTAATAAACTGATTATGCCTCTAATCAATGGATATTTGTATAAGTGCCAGGCATAAGACATAAGTGATTCCATGTGTTAATCATAAGGCAAGCATTTGCTTCAGCTTGCCTGCACGGAACCAGCGAAAGAAAATTCAGCATCACTTCAGAATAAAACATCCTAAATGGACTTAACGAGACATTTAATTCAGAAGTATTCAGAGATAAATGAAGAGTTGAATGCATATATGTCCTTTAATGTAAGCCAGGGGTAGTTTTCTTTCCTGGCCAAGCTCCTGACAGTACCTAATGCTCTTGATCAAAGATGCTATCGTTTATTTCAATGAAACACCCACCCCGTTCTTAAAAGTTTGAGACTGAAAGCAATCCATTTTAAAGCTGAAATACTCTCCTTTATAAAGTCTGATTACATTCCAAATGGTATCCAATTAAAACAGCTTAACAAGAACATCATGATCCCAGACTTTACCAGTTACATGATGGGTTACCAAAGCCAGCTTAAATGGAGAGAGTTTCGGGATTTTTCCAAAAGACAGGAACCTCCCATTTTGGCAAGCCTCCAAGGAGAAGAGGTCCATACTGGACAAGCAGGCAGAGGGTGGTTAATTCCAATAAGAGAAGTGGCAGGATTCAAGCCTGCCCCAAAAGCCATGACCTTTCACCTCAAAACCCCGCCTCCTGACCCAAACCGTATTGAGACTGGCTGAAATCCTGTGAACACGACAACCAGCATGCTGCAGTGGTTGAAGTGTTGAAGTAGGACAGGGTGACTTGGGTTCGAATGCCCACCACATCAGGAAGCTCGCTGCACAACACTGGACCGTTCAACGTCTAGCCTGCCTACCTCACAAGGTTGTTGTGAGAATAGACGGGAGTTGAGGAAGAACCATGTGCCACCCTGAGCTTCATGGAGAAAGGCCAGATAATGATGCAATCAAATAAATAAATGCAAGAACGTGTATTTCACAATAACAAGCACTTATTTATTTATTTTTATCCAGGAAAGTTTGAGGTTTCTTGCAACTCCGCCTTTTATCCCAACACTTTCAGCCCTGCCCGGGAACACCAAAGACAGGCCCGTGATGGCGAACCTATGACACGTGTGTCACAGGTGACACACGAGGTCATTTTGGGCGACAGGACAGCGTTTCCCCCAGGGTCCCGACACACTTTATATTTTCGCAAAAGTGTTTTTTTCCCCGGCTTGTCTTAAACATTTAGGGCAGGGATTTTGGCAGACCTCTTTCAAATTATTCTCTAGTAAAACTCAGCAACCAAAAAGTCACTAATTGATGATAAATAAAATGCAATGTGTTCTATAGTTGTTTTCAGTTCAAAATTACTATTAAAAGTAGCAATAGTCAAAGTACTGTTAAAAGTTCGGGGGGGGACACACCAGCAGAGTCAAGTTAGGCATTTTCAAAAATTTTGACACAACAAGCCCAAATGGTTCGCCATCACTGACCTAGGCCCTGCAGTATGCAAGGTAAAGGTAAAGGTATCCCCTGACAATTAAGTCCAGTCGTGTCCGACTCTAGGGAGTGGTGCTCATCTCCGTTTCAAAGCCGAAGAGCCAGCGCTGTCCGAAGACGTTTCCATGGTCATGTGGCCGGCATGACTCAACACCGAGGTGCATGGAACGCTGTTACCATCCCGCTGACACGGTACCTATTAATCTAATTCCAATTTCTTGCTTTCGAACTGCTAGGTTGGCAGGAGCCGTCGCACGGATTTGAACTGCCGACCTTTCAATCGACAGCTCATGGTTAAGTGGTTTAACCCACTGCGCCAAGCTTTGCTCTATTGTTGAACTACAACCCAATCCCTATTTGAGCTCACAGAAAGTCCCCAAAGATCTTTTCCATTCCCAGAGGGGGGGGGGCACGGGACTCATGTCCTCTGCATATGCAATGTGTTGCTAATGTTTATCCATCCATGTGCATGACCTCTCTCAAAGGACTGCCATGCGACTCTCTCTCTCTCTCTCTCTCTCTCTCTCTCTCTCTCTCTCTCTCCCCCCCCTCCCCTCTCTTTCTCTCTCTCTCTCTCTCTCTCTCTCAAGGACTGGAAAGAACTTTGCATGCTTCATACATTTTAACACAGTGTTTCTCACAGTGTTTTGAACTCAACCCACCCTCCTCTCTAAGCATATGCTGCCTTTATTTTATTTCTTTATTTGAAAGATGTAGACTCCCACCATTCTTCCAAGATTCAGGGTGGTTTACAACATAATAATTAAAAACATTTTTTTTAAAAAAATCAATAAATTAAAAACAGATGAAGCAGCCTCCAAAAACCGAAAGAAGGCACCCAAAAAGCCACCAAAGGAGCAAGAGGCAACCCACATAATAAGCAAAAGCAAGAGGCTACAGCACGGCAGGTCTTTACCCGCTGGCAGGTCTTTGCCAGCTTCAGGAACATTGGCAGAGGGGGCACCTGTTGCATGTCACAGGGCAGGGAATTTCATGGGGGACGCACAACCACAAAAACCACCCTATCTTCTATTGCCGTATTAATCACATAAGAACATAAGAACATCAGAAGAGCCCTGCTGGATCAGGCCAAAGGCCCCTCTAGTCCAGCTTCCTGTATCTCACAGTGGCCCCACCAGATGCCTCAGGGAGCACAAGAGAACAAGATATCCTGTTTCTTATTGTCACTCCCTTGCATCTTGCACAGAGAAAACCTACTTCTAAAGCTAAGAGGTGGCTTATGGCTTGTAACCTGTGATGGACTTTTCCTTTCCAGGTGCAAGGGAGTGGAAACAGGATACAGGTCTCTTGTTGTCTTGTGTGCTCCCTGACACTGGCATCGCTGGAGGTGGGGCGGAAAGCTAAGTTCTGCCATTCTAGCCCTGATACATCTCAGCAGAATCACCTGCCTTAAGAACATAAGAAGAGCCCTGCTGGATCAGGCCAAAGGCCCCTCTAGTCCAGCTTCCTGTATCTCACAGTGGCCCCACCAGATGCCTCAGGGAGCACACAAGACAACAAGTTACCTGTATCCTGTCGCCACTCCCTTGCACCTGGCAGAAAGAAAACTGCGCTCAACTTGAGCACCCCAAAATATCGGAGGGGGGAGGCGGGATATAGATCTTTTCAATAAATACATTTACTTACAGAGAGGGTGAGACTATGTGCTGTGCCCATGAACTTTTACAAGTCGAGCGAATAGAATGAGTCAAATCTTTGGCTCCAGAGTCTACAATCATAATTCTGACAGCACATCGCAAACGCTACTTTTAAACACGTTCGGCCCTCTTCCCTATTCAGTCCTATTGAAACACAAACCTCAAAAAGCAGGTGTATTGTTGCATGCAGTGGCGTAGCTAGACTGGAGCAGAGGCAAGTAGTTCTGCAAGACTCCGTTACACCGGAGTCAACGGCGCCTCCCCCTTGCTGTTGGAGCCATTCTGGCGGCAAACGCAACACGCAGGACACTCCCCGGTCGCTGCCGGAATGGCTCCAACAGCAAAGGGGAGGGCCCGTTGACTCCAGTGTAACGGAGTCTTGCAGAACTACTTGCCTTCGCTCCACCCTTGTTTCACCTCTGGTTGCATGTTTGCAAATAGGATGACTCTATTCTAACATAAACTGATCAACCTTAGAGCCAAGATCCACATGATGCGCAAATGTGTGCAACTTTGCCATGACTTCTTTAGTTTAGGTTTTAAAAAACAAAACAGTCACGGGAAGATGCTGGAATGCCAGACCAATGGATTCCTTTCCGGCCATTTTTTCATGCTTGAAATGTTCCCAACTGCTTTTATTTCCACAGGGAAAAGACACCGGCCCCTGCATCTTTTTTCCCCACAAGAGGAAAAGCCACAGTGGGATTTTGAATGGCAACACTACAAGTGGGAAAAGGCTTCTGCAGCCTCTGCAAGCAGCCTCCTGCAGTTGCTTTCCATTTTTCAAAAGTCAGGGCGAAGTTTAACAGGCAGCTTCCTCATACTGAATCTGACCAAGCGCAGCTTTTTAAAAAACAGCTTTTTCTGCAACTCTCCAGGATTTCAGACAATGATCTTTTCCAGCCCTACCTAAAAGATTGAACCTGAGGGCGCTATCATTGAGCTATGGTCCGCCCCTTACATTCCACTGTGAGCTATGTGCATAGTTTAGGTAAAGGTAAAGGTGACCCCTGACAATGAAGTCCAGTCGTGTCCGTGTCGTGTGGTGCTCATCCCCATTTCAAAGCCGAAGAGCCAGCGTTGTCCAAAGACGCCTCCGTGGTCATGTGGCCGGCGTGACTCTCCTTGCCGCAGCGCGTAGCATGCGGCTGGAACACGGAGCGCTGTTTATTTTCCCGCAAGCGGTACCTATTTATCTACTCGTATTAACGTGCTTTGGAACTGCTAGGTTGGCAGGAGCTGGCCAAGCAAGGAGAGCTCACCCCATCACGGATTCGAACTGCTGACCTTTCGATCGACAGCTCATGGGAAAATGTCAGAACATTACACTTCCCTGGGACATGGAGACACCATTTTTGGGTACCTTTTGCTATATAAACCGCTTTGAAAACATCTCTGTTGAAAAGCAGTATATAAATATGCATCATCATCAAGGGTTTTTGCTCTTCATGGATAAAAGAGAAGAACTTTTATGTAAAAAAAATAAGACATGCGCGCGCGCACGCACACACACACACACACACAGAGAAAAGGCTTCTTTCGGATGTTAAGCTTTGTATAGTCAGAAGGGTTAAATTTATGTTCCATTACAACCCCACCCCACCCCCCCGCTCCTTTTTCTTCTTCTTCCTTTTGGTTTCATCTTCTCGGTAAAACACATAACTTAAAATGAAATCAAATATTAAAAATGACAGACTATATAAGTGCTGTGAGTAACTTCAGGTCACGGAGGGAGTGAAATGCAGGGAAGTTGTCAGGCACTATCTGTCAGAGTGAATTAGAAACAATCAACAGAGACTGAAAGGGAAGGTGATTGTTATTAAGCAGTGGGGCTGTGAGCAAGCTACCCAGATGTGGTCATGCATATAAAGAACAGGAAACAGCAGTTTAATTCAGGAAGCAATGGCGAATAGGGCAGCACAAAGGATAAAAGTCTTTTGTCGCTAATAAGCTGGAAGTTACTTTGATAACAGCAGGGTTAGAATCTAGAATAAAACACATTTCTTTCCCTACCATACACCATTAATATCACAGAAATGTGGTAAAAAAAAAACAGAGGAATGTGTGGCGGGGTAAAGATTAGTTTGCTGGGCCTCCGCATCAACAGCAACACAATGTCACAGCTCATATTATTAATTAGGAAAACTCGATTGGCTACGTCTAGGTGACAAGAGGGGGTAGGTGCAAGGGGGGGACGTTAACTCCTTTACCGCTGCAATATGTTCAAAACTGGAACTCGGCACAACGCAAAATAATAAGCGCATCATTGTTCCAAGAGGTGCCCCTGCTAAATGGTTTTGTGCTTTTTTTTTTCCCCTCCACCCTTTTCGTAGCCCATGGGAAAGGTGAATAATTGGAAACAGTCTAAATATAATGAAGACCATTTATGTGGTGGCTAAAAATAATTTTGCATGCATACAGGGCTTGATTTCAGAAAGGGGTAAAAGAGGAAATAAGAATTTTACGTAAGCACAGGCATTCTGCAATTATACTTTCCGGCCATAGTTAGACAACAGCTTTCCAATGCTGAGATCAGAGAGATTTGTTGTTGTTGTTGTTGTTGTTGTTAGTGATTATTCAACATCAGAATTCCCTGCAGTGCATGGACAGAGTTACGTTAACATAAAATTCAAATAGAAACCAAAAGGAGAAATAGTTCATCTGCCACATGCCTGGCTAATAATTCATGGCAAAAATCAGCCCCTGACTCAGGGCTAGATTAATATTATTCTAAGTAAGCTAGAGCATAGAGACCTAGACATATTGGCGACTCTGGTAAAGCACAGTTTTCTGCTAGAGCTTCTGTTCCAAAAATGAGTAAATTACGTACCATGTGACTCCTTTAAATTTTCACACAGCAACACCCAGGCTGCATGACAATGGAGGATGTGCCCACCAAGAGCAATTTAAACTACAGCTCTCGGAGCATGCTAAAGAGTTTGATGTTCCATAAGGAGGTAAAAGAACGTCGGAGTACAGTTTTAAGTGCTTCGTTCACGTGCTTTCTTGAATACTTGCTGAAGAGCAAGATGGTAGGTTACTGGCAGAAGGCATGTGAGGTGCATGTAAAACAAACAATAGGAGTCTGTGACCATTTTACAGAGGGAAAAACTGTGACAGCTGTTTTGAGACCTTAGAACAGGGGTCTCCAAAGTTTTCCGGCCACGGGCTGGACAGGGACGATTGGCAGGCCCATCTGGCCAACAGCCCCTTCCGGTGGCCCCGCCCCTTCTGGCCACAATTAGACACGAGCGGCCATTGGAGAGCCGTTCGCTGGCCGCAGCAGCCGGTGGGGAGCTGCTCGCCAGTCGCCGCAGCTTCCCATGGCCTGGGGAGTTGGCCACCGCAGAAGCCTCCCACAGCCTCTTACTGGCTGCCGCGGCCTTTACAGGTAGGTACAGGGAGCCGACAGGGGGGGGGGCTGGTGGCCACCACAGGCTGCACTAACCGGCCTGCTGAGGGCCAGATAAAATCAGCCCATGAGTCAAATTTATTTATTTCTGTATTTATATACCGCCTTTCTTATCCTCAGGTTGCTCTTCAGATGTTATTCAAGGCGGTTTACATAGGCAGGCTTATCTAGATCCGATAAGGATCTTTACAATATTGTTCTGTATAGAACCTTACAATTCCAGCTGTTTTCCTCCATGGTGTAGTCATCTTCACTAGCTGCTGAACACAAGCCTCGAGCTCTCCGCAGGACGGCCACAAACCATGCTGAACAGGGGAACATTTTTTTCCAGTTGTCATCGCTCTGTCACTGACATTCTCAGGATCCCAGTCTGTTCTCTCACTGCACCACACGACAGCGACTCCTCTCTGCCACCGAGGGTCATGACAGCTTATCAGTGACTTCCTGGTCTCCCTTCCAGCACGAAAACTGACTGTTCCTGCTTAGCTTCCGGCAGTCTTCAGGCAGTTCAACCTTGGGACCACACCTCCTGCCAAATTCAGCCCGGGGGCCATAGTTTGGAGGCCCCTGCTTTAGAACACGGGTTCAAAGTTTCCATCCTACAGGTGGAGACCAAATAGGCCAGGACAACCTTGCAATATATATATCCTAGAAAAAAATCCTATGCGTGACTACTCAGAAGTACGTCCCATTGTACTGAATGGGGCTTACTCCCAGGAAAGTATTATAGGATTGCAGCCTCGTAGCTCAAGCCTATGCATGTCTACTCAGAAGTACATCCCACCGAGTCCAATGGGACTTACTCACAAAGATGTGTGTATAGGAGTACAGCCCCAAACCTGTAGGGTAAAAAAATATCAAAAAATTACTGGTGGCTGCGTCCTGAACAGAGACCACGCAAACGGTTGAGAGAGTCTGCACCAGCCCAATTTATTATCCATCTTACTAATTTATTTACTTTATTTACAGTATTTATATCCCGCCTTTCTCCCCGAAGGGACCTTACTAAGGCATCAAAACAGCTGTCACACTTTGGTCCCCCAGTGGAAAGTCCCGGAATCCCACAATTTTGCCTCTAATACGAACACGGTTCGGCACTCTGTTGAATCCACTGCCTTTCTTATGCCAACATGGGGAGAGTCAAATGTCAAGTTCACATCCGGTATTATCTGCCAAATGTTGCAGATATGCACTCATACATGCACTCATGAGATCTCTGCGATCACTGACTATAAATTAGGCCAGGTGTTGAGATCACCTGGAAGAGATTTCAGAACATCCCATTGTTTCCACATCTGATGGGTCCCCTGTTGTGAGCCTTAAACTTCTCAGGGCTTTGCTACCGGTCTTTTCAATACCTAAGCAGAGTTGTGGAAGAAACAGTGCAATAATACAGAACAGGATGTCCCTGTACATGTGCTGAGTGTGTGTAGTGGTTTGGGAGTCGGACTTAGACCTGGAAGATCCAGGTTCAAATCCCCGCTCAGCCATGAAGCTTCCTGGGTGACCTTGGGCCAGTCACTATCTCTCAGCCCCACCTACCTCACAGGGTTGTTGTGAGGACAAAAAGGAGGGGAGGAAATATGTACACCACTCTGAGCTCCTTGGAGGAAGGGCGGTATAAAAATGTGAAAAATAAATAAAAATAAATTTGAAAGAAAGGGTAAGACCTTCCCGCCCAGAAGGTACAACTTCCAGGTTTAAACATTGACAGTTCTGAATTTAGACATCAAGCCCTGCTACTTTGGATTTCGCTAGAATATTCTTTGGCATGTAACAAGGCATTTGCCATCAACAAGGGGATGGGATTTCCATTGTCAGCTCTCCTTGCCCTGCAAAGGCTTCTGTGGACCCAATGGCTATAGATCAGAGGTTCGCAACCAGTGGTACTAGTATCACCAGTCGTACTTCAGCCAACTGCTGGTGGTACTTGCACCGCTGAACCACTGGAACCCCACTCTGACATGGTGCTTTGGCAGCGCATTTTCACTCCCAAGAGGTTCCTGCCTTTGGCCGAGCATCTCGGGAACGCTGAGAAGGGTCCTCCCACCCACCCAGAGCCTCCTACCTGTGTTTTCTGACCAGAAGTAACTGGCAATGATGTCATCACCAGTCACTTCCGGTGGTACTCAGAAGGAGAGTGGCGCCAGAGGTGGTACTCGACCAGGAAGGCGTTGAGAACCCCTGGTGTAGATATTTACTGCTTGAGCAAGCCCACGTGTTTAGCTGGTGAAACTGTAGCCACCGTTCAGCAGGCTCCAAGCAGGCAAATGACACAACATCCTACATTAAGTCAGAAAGAGATGCTAGAATCAGTCAAGGTTTTTGTTTGTTTTCCTTCTCCCTAGCCAATCTGTGGGTTCCTTCTAACCTCTCAGACTTTGCAAGTGGCCTTTGTGTAAAATTTACAGTGTTTCTTGCCGTCCTAGTTGTGAAGAATACAAATGAGGCGGCCATGGACATGCTGTTATTTGACAAACACAAATCCATAAATGATGGCACACATCAATAGGCTAAGGAGCAAGGTGGCAATTTAAAAGAGAGAGAGAGAGAGAGAGAGAGAGAGAGAGAGAGAGAGAGAGAGAGAGAGAGAGAGAGAAGAAGAAGAAGAAGAAGAAGAAGAAGAAGAAGAAGAAGAAGAAGAAGAAGAAGAAGAAGAAGATTGAGTGCATTGGCGCTGTATTCTTATTTAAAATCTAGAAGAGCACTCCACTGTATTGCAAATTAACTATATAAATATTTTTAATATACTTTAAAATGTATGTGCTCAATGACACGTGCCAAGTTTGTGTGCTGTGGACCACTTCCTTAACAGCAGCAACATTTATATGGTCATAACCTATTTTATTTTTTTTGTAATCTTTATTTTTTTTTAATTTAACACCCCATTAAGAGGGAAGGGGGACATTTGCACCTTTGCTTGGCGCTGTTGCTTCGAGTCCATCTCCGTCTGGATGCAGATGCAAGAAGACAGCCTTCCATTGATTTACAACGTGCTGTCTCCAAAGACACAGGCTCTGCATCCTCCCCTTCCCCCCCCCCCACAGGCATTCCAGGATGCAGGTGCGCGCATGCTGGTGTATTTCGTTAATGGCACATCACTCACTAACATGCCGTAAATACTGGATGAAAACAATGGCTATTTTAATCGCATTTTCATTAGCTTGATGTGCTCTTGCGGAGTGAAACCCGGGCTATCGTGACGCTCCTACCACACTTTGAAAACAGACAGAAGCATCTTTAGCCGCCTGCTGTGGTGACTTGGCGTAAGAAGTGAGAAAGACAAGAGGAGAGACAGAAAGGGGGCAAAAGACACGCAGGACAGGGCTCAGTTTCTGTCTTAAGCTCCCTGAGACCCCTCCAGCGGCTCCACAGGCACACCATCTGCTTGGGGCGATGCCACTCTGTGCATGCACCGGAACTCTGGGGCTCCCCAAGACTTCGCTTAGGAGTGTAAAGGACTCCAGAGACCAAAACGTTTGAGAAACATGCTTCTTGTGGGGCCCAGGGACTGATGGCATCACAGAACACAGAGTGGCTCGGAAACAGAGGACATATAGTCCAGGGAGCCAGAGAGATGGAGGATTAAAAGACAGGAGAGACAGAACTGACACCCATCCTGATGTCTTCTGCCAAAATCTCTGAGCATCCAACTCTAGATACATCGGTCGTGTTGTACATCTGACCATGGATGTCCACCCAAAACGTTGGGGTCAAATGCTTGGGAGATATTAATCGGAATCTCCAGTTATTTGCAATTTCTTTCTTAACAGAAGCATTAGCAATTAAACACTTTTCCGAGTAAAACGAGCCATTCCCCCCCCCCCCCGGATGTTATAAATTATCACATAAGACATCTGCATTGTCAAGTCGCTTGTTAGTGAATACGGCATTTATCATATGTTCAGACTACACAAACAAGAAGGTCAATTTTGCTTCAAACCTATATGAATGTGATTCTGCAACTGAATTAACTCCTGATTGAAAAGTTGCACAGTTTCAGCTGGCTAATCACAATTTATTTTACTGCACAGGAAAACATGGCAATGAAATTAGCAGTTTGTTTGCTCATTGACTATATTTATTTATTTTATCTTTAAGCCCTGGGAAGGCAACTCAATAGGTGGCCAGGTAACAATCTGGGAGTAAACACACCAGTGATCTAAGGTACTGCTAGCTGCTCTCAGTTGTTACATTTTTTTTTCCTTCTGTGTGACGTAACATGAAAGGTTTGATTTCTCTGTATCTTCCTTCATTTGAAGAAGACTAGTCATTTGAAGAGGGCATTATTTACCTTGTACATGCCATTTGCCTTAACATTCTTAACACTTATTTATTAAAAGTCTGATTACCCACAGCCAAAGGTCTTAAAGGGTTAAGGCCCCGACCACATCACGCCTCGGTCCGTATCCCCCCCCCCCCGTCCAAGAGCTGCTAACGGTAGTGCCATTGCTAGCCTTTGGGCCAAACTACACTAACACCACACACTTAACAGGTCTTAGACCTGTTAAGTGCGTGATGTAAGTGTAAAGGTAAAGGTAAAGGTAAAGGTGACCCCTGACAATGAAGTCCTGTCGTGTCCAACTCTAGGGTGTGGTGCTCATCCCCATTTCAAAGCCGAAGAGCCAGCGTTGTCCGAAGACGCCTCCGTGGTCATGTGGCCGGCATGACTCTCCTTGCCGTAGTGCGTAGCATGCGGCTGGAACACGGAGCGCTGTTTACCTTCCCGCAAGCGGTACCTATTTATCTACTCACATTAACATGCTTTGGAACTGCTAGGTTGGCAGGAGCTGGCCAAGCAACGAGAGCTCACTCTGTCGCGGATTCGAACTACCGACCTTTCGATCGACAGCTCATGGTTCAGCGGTTTAACCCACTGCGCCACCCGCTGGCCTGATGTAAGTGTAGTTTGGCCCAAAGGCTAGCAACGGCATTATCACATGGGCCAAGAGAAAGAGAAATATAATTGATGGCAGTTCCAACAGTCTCAAAACTGGTCCAGTACAGGGACTACCTAATCCCCCCCCCCCCCGCAACGTGAAATGTAATTAAACAGAAAAGCAGCAGAAGTCAACAAAGTACAGCAGTGGTTCTCAAACATTTTAGCACCGGGACCCACTTTTTAAAATGGCATTCTATCAGGACCCACCTAGCTTTACGAGACACTCAAACATTTATCTCCTATAATTACACAAGCTTGCAAACTGCAGGAGCTCAGCTGTTTGCAGGGCAATTAGCAGCTATCTTGCAAACTGCAGGAGCTCAGCTGTTTGCAGGGCAATTAGCAGCTATCTGATTTTTGAATAGCCTCAGGTCTTGTGGCAATTACTTATCTACTCTTTCCATCACCTGGGACCCACCAGAAATCAGGTCCCGACCCACCAAGTGGGTCCCGACCCACAGTTTGAGAAACACTGTAGTAGAGGATGGGCAAAGTGTTTGATCCATTGTACAAGGAAATGGGCAAGGGCCTGGAAGAACTGGATCCAAGCCCTACCTCTGCCATGGACGTCCAGTGCGGTTTTGGGCATAGCGCCATCGCTCAGCTGAGCTCCCCCAACTGCAAAATGGGAACCACACAATGTGTATTCACAGTGTATTTACTGTGAGCGCAAATACAGCAGAGACCGTACAGCTCAATGGAGACTGAAAATAGTACATACGTAGAAAGTAACAAAGACAAGACAATAATTCCTATCTGGATCATTCAAGTGAACTAGCAATAAAGAGTCTCTGACCATGCACAGAATGCCCTTCGCCCATGAGACACTGCGGATGTGGGACCTGGTGGCAGAGTTTCTTGCACAGGCTTGCAGGAAGATTGTGCACTTGGTCCACTTGCACTTGGGAAATGAAGTGCTCTGTTTTCCACATTTGCACATGTAGCATGGAAGGGATAGATGCATGTTAATGAGCTGAACGCACCTGCAGGGGCTACAAAAATCTGGGAGCAGTTCTGGAGAACTCACACCATGCTCCGAGCATGCATGCATGCTCGCGACTGACCTGCAAGGCTCGCATGTGCCTTGCAAGCGACATGCGAGCAACCTGTAAGGCTCACAACATCTGTGTGTTAAATCATAACACGGGGGCCTGAAATACACCCATCATAATTTCTATTATCTATTTATAACAATAGTCAATTGTCATATTGGTCGCCGCCTTGGGCATATACAATCCAGGGGGGGACAGAGAAGAGAAGGGCGGGCACAAATCTATTAAATAATTAAACAAACACCTAGCTATTGCATGGCACTTTTTGAGTGTGCAAAGCACTACATATGTATTACCTTGACACAATCCTTTCAACAAGCTGTAAGGAAAGTAAATATTATTCCCACACTGCAGCTGGGGAGCGGCTTACCAAAGGCTACCTAGTGAGTTCATGGCAGAGGCAAGATATTGACCTAGAGGAACCTTGAATTGCGGCTAACTCTCTTACAGCGCAATCCTAACCAACTTTCCAGCGCCGATGCAGCCGCAGTGCAGACCCAAGGTAAGAGAACCAACAACTACAGTTCAAATGTTACCATCGTTGCAGCCCGATGTGGCTTTGCTTTTGCCTGACGAAGGTCATCGATAGATTAATTAGATAGATAGATTAGATTAATTTTGAATTCATAAACTTTTAAACAGAGTTTTTAATTGTGTTTTTAGCTCGTGATTGTAACAATTTTTGCGTCATGGCTTTAAATCCCGTTGTTGCTTCTGTGAGAAGAACAAATGTTCCCTCCTCACCTTGGAGAGGCCTCCATGACTCCCCCTGCACTGCAAAATACAGGGTGCACCCTGTTGGCACAGCTACACCAGCACTGGAAAGTTGGTTGGGATTGCACTGTTAGCCATTGTGCTATACCAGTCAAGTTATGGTTATTAACCCTCCCCCCCCCCAACTACAGATGTTTAAAGAAATACATGAATGGGCACAAAGATTTCCTTTCTCCTTAAATAACGTCTTGCTCCAGCCTCTCTAATCCTCCATACAGGTACCGATGACAATTCGCAACTGCTGCATGTAGTACTTCTCCCATCCCTTTAAGAGAACTACTACCTCCAACGTAAGGGCAAGATGTTGGGAGGACTCTGAACTCTCCCATCTGTGCTTGTACTTCCCCAGAGGGTGAATACGCTAAGCGGCAATTCCCTTGCCTGGCACATAATCTCTAAACCTTACGGGCAATGGAGCGATTTTCCAGTCCGAGCAGATTGGCAGTCGAGATCACTTGTTTGACATGCTGTGGGGAGCGAAACACTTACCTTATTAAAGGACTGCCCTCCAAAACACAGTGTCGTTGAATAAAAGTGTTGCCACTGTAATTGTTCGGCAGCACACTGCTGATAATGTTATGAATTGCAGCTAATGTCAGGTTAGTAAATTAATACGGGAGTATCATTTAGTGTTAATTCCAATGAGTTTCCTGAAGTTAAGTATATGAAGAGGGATTAGTTTCTTTCTAGACAGAAATATGCCTAACAAGAGTGACTAAAACACACAGCAGCAGAGAGCGCAAGTGTATCAACTGATATACAATGAACATTTTTTGAACTTGTGTAGCTGGGCTCATTTGAGAACGCGTCTGTCAAGCCACAACTCCCATGAAGAGGCCTACAGGCATCGAGATGATGCTACGTAAATCATTATTTCAGAATTAGGCAGTTTCACTCTCAAGGCCTTCTTTTGGCCCCTCGTAGAGACTTATCTTTGTTTTCCTTAGAAGTCCACTTTTCTAAGAACCTGGGGGACGCTGTCACCCTAATGTTTATTAATAACACCTTAATAAATTAGTAATAAACCGTAATTGATAGCAGCTTTTATCAACTTGGCTCGATTGTCATCTGAGGGTTCTCCACAGCAAAGATTTAAATGTTTCATTTTATTTTTAACTTTTCCCTTCTCTCTATTTCAGTAATGTCAGGCAAAGAGGTATGGTTTTACTATGTGAACGAATCACGGTGTAGAATAATTTATGACTTAGGCTCAGGCTTTCAGAAAAAGCTATTTCAAATCTTCACTTTGATTTGGGTTGTATCAAACACGACTCAAAATAACAGCAGAGGTGCCTCGCAAGCAGAGCGCGCCGGCTGGACCTCAAGGACAGCTACACATACTCTGTGCCCCAACATCCAAACGACGGGCCATGGAAGCCCACTTCCACAAGCTCGAAACAACGCAAAACTGCATTATGTGTACTCAGTTCACATAAATCTGACTGCTGGTTCTGAGAATTCATGGTGTTTGTCACATACACGCACAGGGGAGAGGGGGTGAAGACAGAAGGCGGCAGGGAACACGTGGTAACAGCAGTCACAGGAAGGGGCTCCAAAGCTTCCTACCTATTACCACTGGAATCTGCCTTTAGGACCTACTGTGGCGTCTAAGACACTGCCTGTTCGTTTTAAAACAATTTCTTACATCAATGAGGTCTAGTAATCTACTTATTCCTGAGTGACAAATGAGATTCTCAGGGAACTAAATGCTGCCCTCTCTCTCTCTCTCTCTCTCTCTCTCTCTCTCTCTCTCTCTCTCTCTCTCTCTCTCTCTCTCTCTCTCTCTCTCTCTCTCTCTCTCTGTCTATATCTATAATATCTATATGCGCATACCCTATATATGCATGATGCCGCAAACCACAAAACGTTTCATTGGCAGGTTCTGCAGATCTATGGAAACCAGTCCAAGGTCCCCACTGCAATCGACTCCTTGCACATGTAAAACTTATTTTTTCCATATCAGATCTTCAGGAAACTAAATTCGGCCAAATGAATGAGAACCATCTCCACACTGTGGGGCAAACCCATGGACGAATGGGATACCCCCAAGTCGTTTTTCATGTTTCTAGAGGACTTTGGTATCTCTGACTTCGTTTCTGACAGAAAGCACATGGCCAAGATCCTGCTGACAGTGTCATTCAAATGCCATGTTTGATTTCTTTCCTATATTTCTTACCATGCCTTGCAGTAAAGTTTCAAGTGTATTATGCTGTTTCTTTTCAGCTTACAACTATAGTTCAAAAAGAAGAAGAAGAAGAAGAAGAAGAAGAAGAAGAAGAAGAAGAAGAAGAAGAAGAAGAGCGGAATGCTGAACTTCCCATTCTCTTCAGGGCAGCGTAGTGAATGGGAGTTTCAAGTGATGAGAACGATAAAAGAATCATTGTTAAAAGCGCTATATAGGGCTTAGTATGAGAGGGAAATGCGGGGGGGGGGGGGTTGGTCAAAGATGCGAGTATATCTTACCTTAGCAGCTTAACTGCATACTTGTTTTAAGGACTGTCAGTCTGGTTGGGAATCACGCCGTGAAAGGGGACAGCCGAGCCTGGAACTGACAGATTGCCAAGGGGGGGCGTCCCACTGCCCGATCACAAAAAAAGAAAAGAAAGAAAAAGATGATGTAAAGTGAAATGTAACAAATTCACCAAATCACGGCAATATGCAGAGGTCAAGGAAATTCAACTGAAAAGGTTAAAGATGAAATCAAATCTGGTGTACGAGAATGAAAATCTATCCCAGAGCAAGGCCAGCGGTGACGTGTTGTAGACAAGAAGCTAAATACTGCATAGCGCTGGGATCTTTCATTTTCATCAGATCAATAAAAGCTTATATTTATCAGGATTCCAAGCAGCTGCCACTTCTGACAACCTCCACTTTATTTTCTCCCTCCTTGTGCTAGATCGGGGCAAAGAGGAGCAAAAAAAGTAGCTTTTAATGCTATTTACACCTGAAGACACAATTCCATTAAGAGGGCCTGTTTTGTTAAAGAAACAGGGATTGATATTATTATATTGGCAGGAGCTTGAAACTCTCTTTGTTCTTCTCTCCATGTTTCCCCCCCTTTGCAATCCAGACCCAGCAAGAAGATTTTCTGACATTAAGTGCACTATTTTGTTCAAACTTACCATTTACAAAGAGAGGAAAGGCTTGCTGCTAAAACAGTTACTACTCTAATCATCTGTACAACAATATTTGCTATCAGGCATTCTAAATAGATTATCACCAGTCCATCTGTGTCATTATTGATTTATAAGGCTTTAAGCGGCTTTAAAATGGAAGCTTTCCCACTAAGGGGTTTCTTGTATAAATCAGAGCCGTAGTCAAATATAGCAGCCATCACTCAAGAAAACTGTATATTTTTTTTCTCCCTAAATCATAACAAGAAGGAGAAAATGATAAATTGCTTGTAATATACTGATCCAAACTGATATGCAAATCTTGTTTTTTAAATATATGACTTGAGTAAAAAGAGGCATCATTAACATATGAATGCTATATGCAAATGATAGTGACAGAGCAGATGTTGGTGCATGTAATTGACCTATATTGAGAATTGCATCAGAACCCTTAACTCTATTAATTCACTACCCGGTAACTAGATATTGTCCAAAAAGTACATTCTTTGAAACCATACACTGGAAGTAAATCTGACAGGGTTCCAAGAGTGGTGGAACAAGGTCACTGTCACCCGTATTTTGCTGTCATCTGCATTCTGCTCCTTATGGATGACATCATCAAGTGTCCTGTGTAAATCGATCACTTAATAGCATTTAGAAAATACTGCAGTAGGGAACAGGTTAGCGGGGGGGGGGGGAATGCCCCAGTTTTATTCTTTTTCTTGGCATAAATGGCATACCTCTTAAACGGAGAGTTTTTGCATGAGTGCACTGTGAAACACACAGATGCCATTTTATTCCCTGTCTTTATTTTTCCCCTTCTTCTCAGAATGACATTAAATTGTATTAAATAGCCTTTTGTCCACAGGGCACAGACCACCCTGTATATGATAATGTATTAATGCCCCACGTTCTAACCACTGAGCTGAAACATTCGGAGACTTGGAGGAAACGTATGAAGCCCCATTGTGTGTATTGCCTGCTAACAACTGTGACACATACTAATAGAAACATACCTAATAAATTACTGCTTTCAGGTCTACCAAGCTGACATTTCTCTGCAAGGGACAATTTTATATTTGTGGCACAGAACAAAATTGCTTCATATGAAGCTACTGTGGATTAGCATAAAAATTAACACTTAAATTTCAGCTTATTTTCTACCCTCTCCTCCTGCCACAACAATCAATTCCTCTTATAAATCTGATTAGATTTTATGATGCTTATTATTCAGAGCATGTCTCAACACAACATTCGCAGGCTTGAAGACTATTTGTTTAAATAGAAAAAAAGCAGCAGATAAATCTATAGGTATTTTTTATTACCCCATTCCCAACCAGTTTCTTTCTCATATTGTAACATCAGTAATTGATTGCACACATTAATTAACATGTAAGGTAGAAATTCTGCATTATGCATGATTTATTTTCCTATCTAGTTAGTAGCATTGTCTGCTGACCTTGTGTTTCTAGGACATTGGACTCGATTCGGGTCCACACATAAATGCCAATGTTCATTCCCCCTGAAAGTTATTAATGTCAGATATGAAATGAGATTTTTGATTTCACCTGCTTACTAAACCACAAAGGCTGTTTTGAATGAGGCAGGCTTAAAAACACAGAAATCTGAAAATGATCAATTGCTGTATCTGATCGCACACAACTAGGTTCATTAGATGTAATTTAGCAGGGGAGAATGGCAACACTTTTATAACAAGTCCGGGTCAAAAATGGCTGTTAATTAAACAAGTCATGAAAAATGGGCATTATACATAAAATGTCCCCCAGACATCCCACTTTGTGATGACAGAAACCTGAACTGACAGAATGCCAAGTGACTTGATTTATTTTTTTAAAATTTGTATCTATTTCATGTTAAATAAAAAAGCCTCCCAAACAGTTAATATTTTATGATAAGAGATTAACATAATCGTATATGGCCCTATCCCATAGCTCTAATGTGAGCATGAGCTCATGCACTTGCAAAGGGACATGTGTGTGGTCCCAACACCCTCATGCGGGATATCCGTACACTGACTGGATGCCCTGTGTAGGAAAGCTGCGGATCAGCGCTACTGACCACAATACAATATAGTAATATCATAACGTGACGTATCTGTTCCAAAACGTTTGAGCACTGTGTGAAACAGTGCTATAGAATTACGTTGTTAAGCGAACAGGGAGGAAATGGTAGCAGACTGGCCCAGAAAGCAGTGCTCCCATTGCCTAGAACAGCTGTCAATCATGCTGATTCATTAATCAGTGCTAAAGAGAAGCAGCATTATGGGAGGTGCTACTGTATAGAACGCTATCTGCGCTAGCCAGGAATGAGAGCCTGTGTGGACATGGGGCTCTTAATCCCAGTCACTGTGTACAAAAATGTTTAACATGAGCAAGTTACAGTGAAATTATGTCTCACTGGCTCTGAATTGACTCTACAAATACTAACTGAAAGAAGCAGTAATACTAACAACAGACATTGCATGCTTATGGCAATCCTAATGCTGTCCCTAACTGCCTAATGGCCCAATCCTATGGTCTTCTTGCTCCGACGGAGTGTGGACCTATTTTTCTCCCCAAAATCCCTATCGTTCAGAGCATACTTGTTTCCTTATATGACGGTTAAAGTAGTGGCTTAAATTCTATGTTGGAGAGAGAGTGATAGACTGGATGCTAGGAGAAGCAAAATAAGCACACATTTGGTGATGTGAGGTTCGCAGGATAGGAGGTATACGGGAAGCATGATTCCCTCATGAGGCCTTAGATGCACATTTTGTCTCTGAACTGGGGGTGTTTATTAATGCGTTTTTAGAACAGTCCGTTTTGACCAACCTTTGAGAACTGTTATTTTCTGGTTCACTGAAAATTGACCTGCCCCTGGTTACCCTGTGAGTATCACCATTCAGAGAGGATCTGAACCAGGGATTCCCACAAACCCAGTATATGCTAACCCCCTACTCCGCATGGCTTCCTTTTCATTATCTTAAAATAGTCAATCTGGTTTCATGCACCGCGGAGGGTGCTTAAAGGCAAGACTTGTTTTAGACCCACAAATTCTTAATTTGGTTCTGCTGGGGATTGTCGCACATCAGAACCATCATGTGTTTTGTTTGATTCACTAAGGTTGTGTCTGAAATCCCTGACTCAAATGAACAGGACTGATTTTATTTTGACTCAAAAACGTGATAGACAAGAATAGACAAGAACAGATTTAAAACAACGTGACCCAAAGCCCAGCAAGTCTTAAAGGGTGCCGTTGCCACCGAGTCATTGTCACAGGAACCCCACAGACAAGTGTTACCTTATTAAATTATCAGGGAGGTAACCGAAGAGTTACTGTACCTAGTAACATTCAGAGGTGCCATTTTCCTCCCCCTGACCTGTTGGCCAATTGAAAAATGGGGCCATAGATATCATCCCAGTGTTGATTATCCTTAAAAGTGCTTTTAAATTGTGAGTTATTTCCAGTCCAAATGTACCCAGCTTTGCCTTCTATCCATTGGGTTGCATTAAAGAGCCATCTGCTATCAGAATTTTTGCATCCATGAAGGTACTTACCGACCACAATAATAATAAAGCAGAACGGTTTAGGTAAAAAGAGGCTGAGAATTAGCTCTACATGCTCTGACTTTTAGCTCTTAAAAAGACTTTTCCGTCAATAGTATTTCCAAGGTACGTATTAGAGGGGAGGAATCTTAGCTCTACTACCGCTGTTCAAATCAGTGGGACCTATGCAACCAAAAATGAATGCAGTGCTTTAAAGAAAAAACAACCACTACTTATTGCTCACGTACAGTGGACGTTTTTCAGCTCTAAATATCTTACCCATTTTTACTGTTGTTTAGTTCTCACAGGAGGATTATTAGTTACTTTCATGGCTTTAATCACTTGCCAAATTTGACATTTAAAAATGAGGTTCCTCTCCCACCTCCGCCGTTTTAAAAACTATGTTTGGAGGAACTCGATGATGTATGAAAAGATGAGGGCAGAAAGTGGAAGAGACTGTGGTCTTTTGTTCTCATTATGGGGATGTGCAGTGCTAAGCCATCCCTCTGGTGTAAAACGGACAGCCCATTCGTCATCCAGGATTGCATGGATCCTAGAATGGTAGCACCATCTTCAAAGTGGGTTGGGACGACTCATTTTCTCCATTTCTAAAATGGCAGCACAACGGTACGATATGGAGGACGGAACTACTGTAGAAAACGTAGGGAATGCATATTACAGACCCCAAACTCACCAAGATCTTGTTTTAATGTCTCCTATGTTTAATGTTTTAAC
The DNA here is from genome assembly GCA_026170595.1 of Plestiodon gilberti rubricaudatus. NCBI lineage: Eukaryota > Metazoa > Chordata > Lepidosauria > Squamata > Scincidae > Plestiodon > Plestiodon gilberti. The sequence goes on along the minus strand of JANXHW010000010.1, from coordinate 9,912,230 downwards.
TCCTATAAAACACTATGAACCTTTCATAATCAGTGGTTAGTAAATCAAAATGAATAACTAAAAGATAATGACAGTCATGAAACCTTTACCACAGGGGTTCTCAACCAGTGGTACTAGTACCACCAGTGGTACTTTGGCCGACTGCTGGTGGTACTCGGACTGCCGGAACCTCACTCCGACATGGCACTTTCAGCGCTCCTGAGAGGCACTTGCTGTTGGCCGAGCCTCTCGGGAACATTGAGTCCTCTCACCCACCCAGAGCCTCCTACCTGAGTTTTCTGGCCTCCGAAAACCCAGAAGTAACTGGCGATGTCATCGCCATTCACTTCCGGTGGTACGCACAGGAGAGTGGTGCCGGAGGTGGTACTCGGCTGGGAAGGGGTTGAGAATCCTTGCTCTACCATGCTCTTCCAGTTCAAAATCCAAGTAAAATGAGGTCTTCAGGGGAGTTTTAGATCGTATCTGAAACTTTGAATAGTTTCAAACTGGCCCAGTGGTTCATCTAGAAGGAACGAAGCCTTCAACAATAGTGAATCTAGGAAGACGTGAATTTGAGCAATACTTGGAGAGGAGATAACAGAGCGTCTCTTTGATTTTAAATATAACGCTTCTAATAAGTCCTCCAAATCCAGCAGCATAAGATCCTCATTATGAAAAACCAAAAATCTGTAGTGACGGTGTTTACACCACCACAATTTTTTATTAAAACAAGCATCATACACAAACAAAACAGAACAAGTGTGTTTGTTATTGGGTTCCAACTAAGCTTCCAATAAAATGGTTAAAATCTGATCATAAGCTAGAAGGAAAAGTTCTTTTTAGCATTCTCTTTTTATGGCAAAAAAGTATTTTTTGTATAAGTTTGAAAATGTCTCATCATCCAAAGAGATTCATTGTTCGTTTTCTTAGACACAATGGTGTCATTGTCTTCAATCTTATTCTCCTCTCACACTTGAATATCCTAGTGTTCATTTAAAAAAACACACATATAAATGACAAAAAAAATCCAGCTACTCTATAATCATGTATCTTTATGCTTTAGCCAAATTCTCTTTTCAGCCATATTAACTTCTTATTTTCCTCCATCATCTAAATAAGTCTGATAGAAAACGGTCTGTTGACATGATCAGAACAACCCTAGCTTGTTACAAAGATGCTTGGTTTGTATAATCCTAACGTAGCTACCCGGCACATATGGACGAGGAATGATGGATGCTCCATGCCCATCCCCCCCACCCCCATGAACATTTACAGGTCACTTTAAAACACTTACAGGTCACGTTGCATTTGCAGCTCAGTGATGGCACACACAGTTTGCATGCTGGAGGTCCCCAGGTCAATGTTCTTGACATAAGAATATCAGAAGAGCCCTGCTGGATCAGGCCAAAGGCCCATCTAGTCCAGCTTCCTGTATCTCACAGTGGCCCCACCAGATGCCTCAGAGAGCACCAAGACAACAAGATACCTGTATCCTGTTGCCACTCCCTTGCACCTGGCATATAGAGAAAACCTACTTCTAAAACGAGGAGGTTGCTTATGTCTCGTACCTTGATGGCATCTCCAGGTAGGGCAGCTGTCTGAAAACCTGGAGGGCTGCTACTGAGCTGGTGACTCAGTAGAAGGCAGCTTTGTACATCCAGAGGGGGAATCAGCATAACCTGTACATAGACATACTGCAGATAATAGCTGACTGTCACTAATTATTCGTAATCTTTGGATGTTGAGTCATCTAATCAAAAATTAACTAGTTTTTAAAATCTCTTTCAACCAACAACATCTTCTGGTTCACTCCTTGTAATTAATCAAGTTGGGAGGTTGAAGAGAATTCCGAGGTTGGCATGCCAGAATCAATTAATAATATCACTGGCCAGAAGTCCGTTCTTTAATCTTCTGACACCTACTCACATCTCTCATGGAAATATCATCTTTGATCGGTGAGCACACTAAGGCTGTAATCCTATAAGGTAAAGGTGACCCCTGACAATTAAGTCCAGTCATGTCCGACTCTAGGGTGTGATGCTCATCCCCATTTCAAAGCCGAAGAGCCAGCATTGTCCGAAGACACCTCCGTGGTCATGTGGCCGGCATGACTCTCCTTGCCGCAGCGCGTAGCATGCGGCTGGAACACAGAGCGCTGTTTACCTTCCCGCAAGCGGTACCTATTTATCTACTCGCACTAACATGCTTTGGGACTGCTAGGTTGGCAGGAGCTGACCAAGCAACGAGAGCTCACCCCGTCGCGGATTTGAACTGCCGACCTTTCAATCGACAGCTCATGGTTCAGCGGTTTAACCCACTGCGCCACCTATACATGAGAGTAAATCCCATTGAGTTGAATAGGACTTACCTTTGAGCAGACACACATAGGATTGTGCTGCTACTCTATACTACATTTCATTGGCCTGGAGTTCCCCCACTGTCTATTCTGTTGCAAATCATTTTATTTACGGATGAATTCATTTATTCAAAGATGTCCACAACAGACTTACCAGCTAATGCAAAACATGAATATTTTAATATCTGGGACACATCCTGTAACTATGGCCAGATCTGATTTTATCTACAGTTCTTTCTATGGGAAGAAAACAGAAATTATCTTGCAGGTGGAGGAAGGGACTAGGTTTTTTCCCCTCTGGCATCGCCAATTTATGGGTCTCAAGTAATAGGGATGGAGAGCCACTGTTAGTCAGGTTGATAATACTGCTCCTGAGACCATTGTTAATTCAGTATGGTGTTATCCTTTTTTTTTTTTTTGCATAAACGAGCAGCCCAATCCTACCTAACTTTTTCTGCACTGATGCAGTGGCACCAGCACAGGCTATGCTGCATCCTATGAGGAAATTCAGGGGGTCACCTCGAGGTAAGGGAACATTTGTTCCCCTTGCCCCGGGGAAAGCCCAAACAATGGGTCTACTTGGACCTGCGCCTTCCATATTCCTGGTGCAAATCCGAGTTGACCTGTGTTGGCAGATCAGGCCTGGGCCTGATATACCCACTCCATTCCACCCCCTCCTCACCCTCCCCAGGCCTGTTCCGCCCCCTAGGACGGCTTACCTGCTCTGGAGCACGTTCCTCTTGGCACCGGCGCCAGCAGGACAGCGCAGGTTTCTGGAACGCTGTCGCAACGTGCTTTACAGCACGTTTGCGACATTTAGCACCGGTGCAGCACACGCTAAGCAGCTAGGACTGTACCATAAGTCTCTTCTTATCTACTAGAGAGTGGGTGCTTTAGGACTAGACAACAGAAATAAATGAAATTTTGTGGGGGGTTTAAGAGACTCAACTTTCCATAGAGAAAACAGAGAAATCCAGAGGAAATTGTTTTAAGTAAGAGCTTTGTTAGCAGTCATGACCAGAATGCAGTTTCCACCATGGATGGACACCAACAACAATAGTTTTCAAGAGCATTCTGATGCTCTTAAAGATACATGTCTCTTCTTCACCATGGGGCCAAGTGTTACAAATGGCCTTATGGTGGAGCATTCACAATTGTGAGGTACAATTTGGTAAAGGTCATCTCTATTCTTTCTTTGTCCTCCCAGCAACTGAAGTCCATCTATCTCATTTTGCAGGCAGGTGAAGAGACAGGGCCACCTAAGGTCAGGCTCTTCCCCAATCCAAATCCAACTCACCATCCATTGGGTTGTGCAGTTTTTCTTGCACCCAGTAAGCTCCTCTTTGTGGCCAATTCTGAAAGGGGGGCTTAATTGTAAAGGATGGATTGAGCAAAAATGAAACCAACTTACTCATGTGACTACTAAGGAACAAGCCTTGTACTTACTGTGTGACTGTGTTTCTCGAACTTTTTAGCACCGGGACCCACTTTTTAAAATGACACTCTATCAGGACCCACCTAGCTTTACGAGACGCTCAAACATTCATCTCCCTATATTTACACAAGCTTGCAAACTGCAGGAGCTCAGCTCATTGCAAACTGCAGGAGCTAAGCTGTTTGCAAACTGCAGGAGCTAAGCTGTTCGCAGGGTAATTAGCAGCTATCTTGCAAACTGCAGGAGCTCAGCTTTTTGAAGGGCAATTAGCAGCTGATTTTTGAATAGCCAAAGGGCTTGTGGTAATTACTTATCTGATCTTTCCATCACCTGGGACCCACCAGAAATCAGGCCGCGACCCACCAAGTGGGTCCCGACCCACAGTTCGAGAAACACTGCTGTGGGACAAGTCATGAATGGATGAAATTGGGATGCCTTTGTTTGCACCTGGATGGCTTTCAGGCCATTCAGAGTTATTGGGTGGGTATAGCGGGATATGCAAACTGAATTCTCTATTTTTAATAGATCAGTTAAAACTAGATTAATTAAGATGCCATCAGGAAAAAAAATACCCACCATGTAAATAAAATAAATGCTCAGTTACGTGGATGATTTCACAAACAGCATGGTACTTAAAAAAAAAAACATAAGATTACTACTAAAATGGTTCTGTTCAAGATCAGGAAAGATAAACACTTTTTTTGATTAAAAATAAAGCGGTAGAGTAATTTGATTATAGCTAGAATCAGATACTTCATTCTAGAGGAGAACAATGCCTTTGAAACTACACAGCTCTCTGGCCGCAGAACCGTGATTTGCACATTTAAAATGATAAATTTAAGGCTATCAATAGTAAATCAATTGCAGGTATAGCAGATAAAACAGGATTAATTTATCATATCGCTATAGTGAAAATACAAAAGAAGACAGAGAGGCAGTGGAAGGATTGGACTTTAATTTGAAATCTGGTTTTAGGTTTTTCAAGGACAATCCTTTCTGCAAAAGTTTAACATATACATAAAAAATCGCCCATCAGCACATCTGATCCAAATATACTAATGATTTTTATTGGTCAGATCTTGAAAGCGAAGTTTATTTTAATGGAGTATGCATTAATTAACCCAACATGTACTATCTCTCAGCATATCTGGCCACGTACTTTCATTTACACATGTTTATTGTGAAATGTTTGCATTCCCAACATTTGAAGGCCACCCACAGATTATTTCATACTTCTCTTCTGAGCACTTTACAAAAGTTAAAAGAAGTTATTGTTTTTGATTAATGCGTTTTTTAAACAAAGTTCCAAAAACCAGATGCTCAGAAGAAATGCATTCTTCATTAAAACATCGAACTGGCATTCATATGAAAATGAAGTACTTAAACAGAAGTTATGCAGGACTGACTTGTGATCATTTTAGGTCTTCCACAGAGAATGCACTTTGTCTGTTTCTGCACACAATTCACATGCTTTTTTTTAACACTATAAGCAACTTATTTAACTGTATCAATTATAAAAAAAGAATGAAAACCGCAACAGATACACAGATATGTGGGGTGGTGTGTTACAGATGGGAGTTCTAAGACTGTGGTTGTCATCTTTTGATTAAGAAAAGGAAATGATTTCACTAAAGAGACATTCCCTCTTGTGTTGTTTTGTTTTAACTGAGTTTGTACTTTCCACCGAAGTGGACATATTTATTGAGTCTCATAAGTTACTTCACGGTTACCAACATCACTGTAATCTCAACAAACTATCTTTTTTCTTGCCAATTATCTAAATATCATAACTATAAAATATCTTAAAACATTCTCTGTCATGTAAACATCTTAGCTACAAAGTCTTAAGTGTAAACAGTATGATGCATCAGAATGATTTTAAGCGATGTTATAAAAACTGTTCTTAAAAACTAAACAAAAATGTAAAGCTTCCATCTGGTTTATGATTTTTCCACTGCAGAATTGCTGCTGTGTGCCAGTTTACTGAACCATGGCTTGCTAAAGAGATTGCTGGGGTCACAGAGAGAAACACGCACACACACACACACACACACACACACACACACACACACACACACACACACACACACACACACCAAAGGCTGCATCCCCCCCCCGCTTTTTCGCACAAGTTGTCTTGATATGGCTCAAACAGAATTAAGAGTACAGCACAAAAACAAAATAGTGTGTGCATGTGTGTTCAGGCAGCCTGTTGAAAGGAGAACCATTTTCACAAAGATTAACGTTTCACAAAAGGTGTCGTTTACAGCGCAATCCGACTTAACTTTTTTGCCGTTGTAACCAGCGGCGCAGCGAGAACGGGAGGCCCCAGAACGGAAAAGGGATTCAAATCCCCTTTGAATTCTTCTTTTGGAGGGGATTTGAATCCCTTTTCCGTTCTGGGGCCTCCCGTTCTCGCTGGGCCGCTGGTTACACAGGCAAAAAATTAAGTCGGATTGCACTGTTAGGCAATTACAATCGACAGGATACCTGTGCCGCCATCACCAAACTGAAGCTACTTCACACTTTTTATAATCCGTATACACTCGTGGTTAAATATATACATTAATTGCAGGTGGGGAAAGGGGTGCACCGGGACAGAACTTCCAGGTTCATTTTATTTGTTCTTTTTTTGAGTCTAAGTCTAAGAGAATATTAATTTAGAAATCCCGAAGAATTTTCCATGGATTCTGAAGATCAGGGGGAGCCAAATTTCATACTGAACTTGTCTACAGGTAATTGCTACAAGAAAACGTGATGCGTAAATAGTCTCAGAGTCAGAGTCCCGAATGGCTTAACCCTAAGACTTGCTATGCTAGGGAATACTGTAAACACATATGCTGATGCAAACCATAAACGTTAGATGTCAGGATTCTCAGACCGTTACTCTCTGCACCACCCACCATGACCTAAAGAGGGAGCTACTGGCTTGTTCTCTGCTGCGCGTAGGCAGAAGTGCTGCCAACTGGCCAGCTGCAAGTTCCGCAGGAGTCAGGTGATGACATGCGACCAATGGAGTCTTCAGGCTGCCCTATCAAACATCTTACTGTAGCCCAGCTACTTAGTCTGGGCAATGCTGCTTGTTCATTGGCTTACCTACTTACCGGCTCACCTATCTGCCAGCTTGTTCGAGGCATGCTTGCCTCTAGGACTTCAGGAAGAGATTGTCCCCCTTGAGTTGTCATGAGTCTGCACCTTTCTTAGTTTAAGACATAGGGCCCAGACAAGAAGAGTGTCTCTTTTCACAACTGGGGAGGGGGTTTGCGGGTGCATGGATTTTCCTTTTCTCATCAGATGAAGTGGTCAGCAACCCATGAAAATTCATGCTGAAATAAACCCCATTGTACCATTGCAACAAGACTAACACTGCAATCCCCCTGGAAGTTTTTAAAGCTTAGGACAGTATAGAGATTCTGGTGAAAGAGGAGCCTCACCTGATACAGATTGGTGCAGGCTGCTAAAACAGAGGTACGTGATTTTTGTTTCCCCTCTGTTTTAGAAGGGGCTGGTATGGTATGGTTTGGCTTGGCTTTCTTTTGGAGGCTGCTGCTGAGAGTGGCTTAGGCTTTTGTGGTCCCAATCCTACCCCCCCCCCCGGCTTCACTCATATGCCGACAGAGGCTGCTTTTACGGCAGTCGCAAAGCAGCCTCTGCCCAGTGTAGCAGGCCCGCTGGTGGGGGGGGGGTGTCTGGAGCTGCCTCCCACACAACAGCAGTCCCACAGAGACTTTCCGGAGCAGGTAAATCCTCTCAGGCGGTTGGATGGAGGTTGAGAGGGGGTTGAGTAAATGTCCTCTTACCCCGAGGAGACTGCAAGCAGTTGAAAATCACATGGCATACAGCGGTAGCCGCACCGGCGCACCGGCATCACCACACGAAGACTTACATAGCATTGGGCTGTGTATATCAAGATGTATTATTCTTGCTGTTTTTCTTTATTCCATTTTGTGTAATACTGTTCGGCTGATGCTTATTGTTAGGCTTTCTTAATTGTTGGCAGATTGTTTAACCATTTCAACCGTACTGAAATGTGTGTACTGAAATGTTTTTGGATCGATTTAGCAAATTGTTTCGATGCTTATTTAAATACTATTGAAATGTTCTTGCAATGCATTGCTACGTGTTGTTTTAAAATACAAACGTTGGTTTTATTCTGTTACATTTTGTTGGTGTGTTGCAAGCTACCCTGGGCCCTGTTTCTATGTATAAGTATACATATAAATTGACTGATTGATAGATGCTTCCTCTCTCTCTCTCTCTCACACACACACACACACACACACACACACGCACACGCACACACCATGATTATTTGCCCCTAATCATGCTTCTTTGGAAGGGTGGACAGCTTGGTTTTAGTACCAAGCACATCATGTTACAATTTCTGTCTAAGTCTTTGTAGTGCTTTTCATAAGGTTTCCTCTATTTTCTATGACCCACAAAACATTAAAGAATCCTGTATCAAAGGAAAAAGTTTACACGGCAAATGTTTCTCTGATATCATAAGGATCCTTTTGGCCACACAATGTTTGACTTATTTTACATTCTCCAAAGAGACAGAGAACATTCATTGCTAGAAGTAAAAGAGGTCCCCACTTTTGGTTAGTTATTTGCAAACTTCTCCACAGCAGTGTGGTCAGGATGCTGGCAATGCTCTTAGTTAGGCAGTGAATATACCTAGGCAGTCTTTCTGAGAGTTGCTTGCTTTCGGAAGAACGAACATTTGCATCCACGGATATTCCCAAGGATATCTTTTGATCTACACATTTTCAAGCTGGGCCCCCAGATTAGCACAACACAGTACAATATTTTCTTACCTGGAGCATATAGAAAGCTGCAGTTTCAGTGGTCCATACACATGATCAGGAGGTCAGATGTCATCCAGGAAAATTCTGGTTCATACAAAGGCTTATAGTAGGTTGCTTAATCACACTGCTTCAGTCTTCCCATCTGTGAGAAGAAGTTAATTATTACGCTGAGTATAGTGTAAGAAACTATAATGTCATAAGCAGATATCCGTTCTATTGTGATGGCAACCATTCTTGTACTGTATGGCTTTCCACATTTTTCACATGCAAACAGGGCAATATTTCTGGCAGCGAACATGCAACATAATTATGCGTGCTGGCGGGCAGATTGACTGAGTACCAGGATTGCATCTGACCCTAAATATTTGTTTTGGTACATTTATATCAAAGTCTGTGGGCTGATTACAGTCTCCTCCCTGACCATTAGCAGTCCCCAAACGCACATCGCTGAAGGCCCATCGTGGGAATATCTGCAACTTGCTCAGGTTTATCAAAACTCTGGGGCTGGAAGAATTCCTTCATCGCGTTCTTCATTTGTCTCTCCCAGGATTTAAAGGCATGCAATGTAGTTGGGTGCCAGTTATTTTGATCTGTTGCAACCTGCACCTCAGATACCCTCAGAGCCAACTGACACATGATGAAGGTGTGGGGACATGGATTGCCTGGTGCAGAGCTTTGTCCCACAGCCTCCAGAAATCTGGCACCAGCACTGGTTACCCTGTAAAGTCTGACCGCATTCCCAGTTCTTAAATCAGAATACATGACTTCAGTGGCGCCCCAGAAATTCTCGTTTGGGGTCAATCCAGGGCTTATGTTATGAGAAGCAAAAGTTCCTTGTGTACTTTTGCTGGAGTATATGAGCTTCCCTCGTTTGTAATGGATTTTAAGCTCACGTGCTTGAACATTTGCTGAATTCAGATTTCGAACTCTACTGCAATGCAATCTGCAGTTCACAGTCTTAATTATATGAGCCACCCAGTCAAGGAACAAAAAACAACAAGACTTGACAGGATGGATCAAAATGTGTGTGTGCGCGCGCTCTCGTGTGTGTATGTATATGAATATACAATTCAGAATTTGTGCTGTGTTGGTTACTTCTAAGAGTTATGTGCTATTGTTTGTCCTCCTAATTGGATGACTAACTGACCGACACAGCAGAAATTCTGAATTGTATACTCAAGTTGTCATTCAGTGCGCTCTTTGCACGGCATTGGGTAGACAACACAACACACCCAATCGAAACAGAGCGGCATGCCATTCACATAGCCAATCATAAGAGAATGAATGGTGAAGTTTCAACAAAATCAAGAAGTATTCAGTGGAGGAAAAACCTGCAAATGATTGTGAGATGATGTTCTCGTGATCTGTTTGTGGATGCACTGCCCGAACCGGAGGAGGGGGGCGGGGGAGAGAGGAAGCGACATCTGAGCGTTACAAACAATTGATTCCTGGATATCATAAAAAGAATACAGCGCTGAGCTGTAACACTACTAGTGAGAAAGGAGGGAATTTCAGCAGTAGCAGTGTTCTTCCACATGGCAAAGGACCCCCAGTCCTCTTTGCTTATGGTCACACTACGTTCAGTTAGGGTCCAGGCTGGGTACTCGTTCTACGTAGTCCCGGAATTGAGGCAGGCTTCGGCCTAGTCCGGGCCCGAGCAGCTCCCAAGGATGCACTGCGGCTGCCCAATGGGGTTCCGGAACTTCCGGTCGACGACGTGATTGAAGCTGGAACCCCGTTGGCCAGCCGCAGTGCACCCTTGGGAGCAGCTCGGGCCCGGACTAGGCCAAAGCCTGTCTCGATTCCAGGATGATGGCAAGCCTAGTTCTACACACTGGCTGCTAAGTTGCCTATGCTCACTGACCAAGAGCAGAACAAAATGCAAGGTTGATTTAAACCACCCACAGTACTATTATTACCGCCAAGACCAGCCAAGGATAAGGAGGGGAGACTTCAAGGCTAGGAGTTGGAGTAAGGGGAAGGTAGTTGGCTGTGTGAAAAGTATTCACAGGCTCTCCACAGCCCTGTAAACCTGTCAGGCATTACCACAGCTTTTGCTGATTCACTAAACATACTGCTTTGGTTTGTGAGGCACTCACTCGGTTGAATTCTGCAAACATGCATGCATCTGCACGACTGTCTCCATTCCCTAGTTCAGAGGTTCTCAACCTATGGTACGCGGACCTCTTGCTGGGGGTACACCAAGCCCTGCCCCTTATCTGCCCCATCAGCAGCTAATTAAGTGTTAATTAACATGGATTTTAAATTGTAATTATTTTCGGAGCCCTTCTATGTCTGATTTTGGTTTTGGGCTTATTTTTGTACTTTGGAAAATGTACTTTGGTGGGGTGGAGGAGGGAGGAGCTGATTTTGGGAAGTGTGACTTGGAGAAAAAAAAAGAGATCCTTGCATCCATTTCTCTCTCTCTCTCTCTCTCTCTCTCACACACACACACACACACACACACACACACACACACACACACACACACACACACACACAGTTAAATAAGACATTTTTTCACATTTAAAATTGTTTTAGTACTTTTTTACTTAACAATTAATTACCTAATTAATTAATTGATTAATCCAATTAATTAGCGGTTAATTAGCAGGGGGTACTTCAGAAAATTGGACCGTGATAAGGGGGTACCTGGGCCTCCAAAGGTTGAGAACCCCTGCCCTATTACTCTTGAGTGGTCCCAACTGAGCTACTATCACGTGTTAAGAGCCAAACCTCAAGGGAAATAAAACTGATCTGAAAGTTTGATACAATTGATGTTCTTATTCAAAGGATCAAAATCAAAGTTGCCATGTGTGTATCCAAAACAATGTGGCTGGGGGGTGGAGACGGGGTGGGGGGGAGAGGGAACAGAATGCAACATTTAAAAACGATGAAACGTGGGAAATCCCTACATCCCGAGCAACAAACAAAAAAAGTTGCTGAAATGAAACCAGCAGAATAACCACAGGAAGGAGGCAAGAAAATTTCTGGAACACTGGACAACGCAAAGCCAGCCCTGAAATGGAAAGAGCTCCTCTTTACTAATTTCAATGTGCTGAAAATAAAAATGACCATAAAATCTGTCGATTGGCTCTCATTTAGGAGAAGCAGTCCACATTGCGTGCATAGGTAGTGTTAAGCGCTGTCAGGCACTTACCAGTACATGAATATGGAACTATCTATTGCAGATCTCTCACCAACCATAGCCAATTTTGCATTTTCAGATTCGTGTTCAGCACCTCAGAATCTATAAGAAATGACTCACTTAATCTGGGGGGCAATGGTCATGGTTGAAATTTGTTGTCCAGTGTAGACTGTATGTCAGGAAAACAAACCGCTTCCAATCTGAATTGCAAATCATTCTTACCTGCTGCTCCTCTTTCTCTAATCACTAAGTGGAGCTATTTTTGCCATGCCCCTTTCTGTGCCACTATTGTCAGCTTCAGATCTCCAATGCAATTGGAGTTATAATTACATTTTAAAAAATAGCATTAAAATGACATTAAGGGCCATAATTGGAACTTCTTATACTTACGCACAGACTTCTAACATCAGCAGCAGCTCTCTCACATGTTTCATTTGGTAGATGCCGGATTAGATGGCCAGATACTATTTGTAATAAGGCTTGCATCAACCCTTGGTAGCTACCTCCATTCTCTCAAACCGAGGGTCAATGTAGACTTTATTTTAAGCAGATAACTGGCCCTTGTGTGCTTGAGTCCCTAAAACATATTCTCAGGAGAAATCAGAGCAGCAGAAGGGGAGGACTTGAACCATTTGCCTCCACTGCAATCCCAATTGGTCAACTGCCAATTGTCTCCAAGCGCAACAGAAAAGCCACAGCTTCAACAACCGCGGAGGTGCCTCATCTCGTATAAGCCGCTGTCCAAGCATTCACTGAGCTGTCAGGCAACGTGCACTTCCTTGGGGAAAGCAACCTCAGCTCCCTTGCCTTCCCTTCTCCTCATGGAACTAGCTAGGACGACCGCCTAGCCCATTTGGGTTTGCTTTTCAAGCACTTTTCGGCCTGTCTTCCTGCCTTAAGAACATAAGAAGAGCCCTGCTGGATCAGGCCAAAGGCCCATCTAGTCCAGCTTCCTGTATCACATAGTGGCCCCATCAGATGCCTCAGGGAGCACACAAGACAACAAGATACTTGTATCCTTGGCAACCAAAGGTCACCGTGTCTGGTCACTCTTGCCCCACATTCTCTGCAATGCTTCAAACCACCTCAGCAGATAGGGGCAGGCACCCTTGGTTATTGAGGACACTCTTAGTGTTAGTGGGAGACCCAAGGATTGGGTCCCAGGGCTCCAGTTGGGAACAGTGTTAGCGGACTGGCTCCAGGGCTCCCCTTAGAAACTCCCGTTAATAGTCATAGCACTCTCTCAAATCACTGGCTACTCAATCAGGTAGCAGAAAGGAAACCCCTTCAAATATCTGCCGCGGTGGTTAAGATGAAATGCATGGTGGAAGAGAGAAGTGGATGATATTTATTTATTTAAAGAATTTTTACCCCACCTTTCTCCCGATAAGGGCAATCAAGGCAGCTTACAATTAATATGCTTTCCAGGAGCGTTGCTCCGGGGGGGCAGAGCTCTAAGTTCGCCACACTCCGACCCTCCTTTACTCAGCGGCAGAGGCATTTCCACGGTAGGGGCCGCACCGTAAGTCGCGCCCCGTCCTAGTACCGTGTTTACCAACCAGAACAAGGAGGCCCCGCCCCCTCGTCGGCGGATTCATTCCGCACTGCGAAGGTGACGAGCAGGGAGTCTCCTGCCCATTCGCTTCGCAGCGCGGAATGGCTGCGCTGGCGAGGGGGCGGGGCCTCCTCGTTCCGGTTGGTAAACATGGTACTAGGGCGGGGCGCGACTTACGGTGCGGCCCCTACTGTGGAAACGCCTCTGCTCAGCGGCACGAGGCGGCCTCTCCCCCTCGCCTTTGGAGCCATTCAAGGTGGTGAAAGCAACACGGAGGCAGTCTCCTGTGCGTTGCTTTCGCCACCTTGAATGGCTCCGAAGGTGAGGGGGAGGGGTTGCCTCGTGCTGCTGAGTAAAGGAGGGTCGGAGCACGGCGGAATTGAGAGCTCCGCCCCACCTAAAGCAACGCCACTGATGCTTTCACAGCCTGCTACGGCGCTCCCCGTTTGCCTGTAGCTGTGGCCACAGCAAGTGCAACTCAGCCACAGCCTTGTGCTGTGCCAGAAAGTTCAGTATAGCCCTACTTCTTTCTCCCACTCCTTTCTCCTCTCCCCCTTCCCTCCCCAACCCAGTTTTCAGCCCCCATTCCGCCGGGTAACCCCACCGATTTCCCCCAATCCTGCTGCCCTCTTTTCCCCCTTCCTCTACTAGAGCTATTACACACCCGCTTTGCCTCATTTTCCATCCCTCCACCTTGCTAGCTAGACACCACTTCGGCTTTGGGGTTAGTTATGTGAGTGATTGCTGAGTGCATCGCGCTGCATTTTATCACTGATTCCCTCTCCATGTGACTTATATTATCCCTGCAATAAATGTTATATATCGTTGCACCTTTCACCTTGCCTCGCTCCTTCTTCATGTCGGCCCACTGAGTCGCACTAGTGGCCTCTGCATTTGATCCCTACACAGGGAACAGATTTCCCCCAGGTGCACATGTTAGACGCATCTTAAAGCACACCCGGTAAACAGTGTCATTTTATACATGCTTGCTCTACAGCTTCCCCTTGATCTCTGCTAACTCTTTATAGATGCGCTACCTACATTTTTTAAGAGTGAATAGCAGTCTTGTGCATTGATTAATTGTAACACTTCAAACCTGTCCTCTGAATGGTCCTAGAGGAAGTATTATTTATGTACAATACCAGATTGCCCAAGGTCTTGTCTTTGGTTTGACAGTTCGTCCCATTGTGATTTTCACCATTAAGTGAAAAAGGAAGGTATCCAACCGTTGGAATATGTGTCTGTTGTGTGGAATGAAGGCAGCCATTCAGTATCAGATCTATTGAGACAAGCCTATGGCAGCCTGGGATCTAGTCAAGAGCTTTAGTCACTTAGCCATCATACACTACAGCATAAACAGAGCACTAGTGCATATGCAACATCAGTTGCAAAGACGAAGACCCGTCAAATGGACGCCAACTGGTTAATAGATTGACAGCCCAACCCTATCCTCCCCCGGCGTAGATGATTCAGCGTCGGCCATGCGACCCATGCTGAATCCTATCTGGGGAAAGGAGAGGCTGGAGGTCTACTCGGGTAAGCGGGCATTTGGTCGCTTTCCCCGGGTAAACTCCCAGCCGCTGCAATGGGGCTACTCGGGTCTCTGCCAGCTCCTTGGATGGCGGAAAATCAAGCAGTCTCCTGTTAGGGCTTGTGGCCTGGGAGGGGGAATATTATTATTATTATTATTAACAGTATTTATATACCGCTTTTGAACAAAAAGTTCACAAAGCGGTTTACAGACAAAAATCAAATGATTAAATGGCTCCCTGTCCCAAAAGGGCTCACAATCTAAAAAAGATGCAGAACACCACCAGCAAACAGCCACCAGAAAGACACTGTGCTGGGGTGAAAGGGGGGGCAGTTACTCTCCCCCTGCTAAATATAGGAGGAGCACCAATTGAAAAAGTGCCTCTTGCCCAGTTAGCAGGAATATCACCACAACTTATCGCAATGCATTCCATAGTTTATCACTACTTCTGCCACCGTGGTTTCTTCCAATCCACAGGAATGGGAGACCAGACATATCTTTAAGGTCTTTCTTTGTGTGGCCTTTAATTATAAACGGTCTACCAAAGAGTTTCACCTGGGTGCTTTCAAGGGAGTGTTTAAAACTACTGATTGCCCCAAATATTAATGCTTTTCCCCCCCTTTCAATGTAAACCCGAAAACCACACCAAAAAAGAACACCTTTTGCAAAGCTTTGTCAGGTAGTATGAAAAGCCCAGATCCTGTACTACTGAAAATTTTAATAAAATGTAAGAAAATATTAATTGCAATGTCTAACAACTCAGCAAACTTACATGGAGTATTACACGAAGTATAATCAGTACAGGTAATGTCACTGAATGCCTTGAGGGAGCAACCCTAACCCTTTGGTAGTAAATAAAACTGCTTACCATTGACCTGCAAGCTCTGGAAGCTGACTTTATGTGTTACTCATGATAGAAGGCCTTTATCAGTTTGGCCTCTGTTGTCTCTGATTATTGGTGCCCACATAAAAGAAGGAGGTTCTAAGTTTTGCATGCTCTGTTATTTAAAGCAGGTATGCTCTGCCTTTACATCCCCAAAAGGGGCTATTGTCAGTCAGGGCTAGTTCCCAGTCCCCACCTGGGATTGAAGCCAGGTCATAAGAACATAAGAACATAAGAGCCCTGCTGGATCAGGCCAAAGGCCCATCTAGTCCAGCTTCCTGTATCACACAGTGGCCCCACCAGATGCCTCAGGGAGCACACAGCCAACAAGATAACCTGTTTTCTGTTGTCACTCCCTTGCACCTGGCACAGAGAAAACCTACTTCTAAAGCGAGGAGGTTGCTTATGGCTTTTAACCTTGGATGGTCTTTTCCTCCATGAATCTGTCCAAATCCCTTTTAAAGGCATCTAGGCCAGGTGCCATCACCACATCCTGTGGCAAGGAGTTCCACAGATGAATTACATGCAGGGTAAAGAAATATTTTCTTTTGTCCGTTCTAACTCTCCCTCCACTCAATTTTAGTGCATGTCCCCTGGTTCTGGTGTTGTGCGAGAGGGAGAAGAATTTCCCTCTATCCACTCTCTCCATCCCATGCATAATTTTATACGTCTCAATCATGTCCCCCCCTCAGGCACCTTTTTTCTAGGCTGAAAAGCCCCAGACGATGTAGCCTTTCCTCATACGGGAGGTGCTCCAGCCCACGAATCATTCTGGTCGCTCTTTTCTGCACCTTTTCCAATTCAACTATATTTATTTATTTTATTTATTTACAGTATTTTTATCCCGCTTTTCTCCCCAAAGAGACCCAAGGCGGCTTACAACAGGAAAAAAAAATACATACAAAATATACAATATAAAAATATCACATTTTAATATCACATATCTTTTTGGAGGTGTGGTGACCAGACCACACACACACACACACACACACACACACACACACACACACACACACACAGAGAGAGAGAGAGAGAGAGAGAGAGAGAGAGAGAGAGAGGAGTTAAGTAAGACTTTTAAGTACTTTTTTATTTAATTATTAATTAGCTAATTTATTTATTAATCCAATTAATTAGGAATTAATTAGGAGGGGGTATTTTCAAAAAAATGGACCATGATAGGGGGTATCCAGGCCTCCAAAGGTTGAGAACCCCTGGTCTAGGGGAAGGAATGACCCTCACCCAACAGCAGCCCAGTAAGCAGGGAATAGGGGGCTGCTGGTATGGGCTGTGTTTAGGGGGCTGCACCGGGAACCTGAAACCTTCTGTGCCCAGGGCTGGTGCCAGCCCTGTGACTTCCATTTCCCTGTACCCGTGTTCAGTGACATTGGGGACAACAGCGTCTGGCTTCAGCTTTTGTGACATCTGGAAGGGTGATATAAAAATTGGACCGTGATAGGGGGTACCCAGGCCTCCAAAGGTTGAGAACCCCTGGTCTACTCTTCTCCAGGACCACGGCTCACAGACTACTCTCACAAGGATGATTCCTCCTACGAGTAGGAAGGGCTAGACAGGCTTGCAGTTCTGGAGGGGGGAACAAAAATAAAGCAAAACGTTCCAAAAGCCACCTGCTATTGCTGCAATAAAGGGGGGGGGGTATTGCCACAATTTCCTTCTGGAGGGTAGGACACCTCTCAAAATACGTACATCGAGTTAACTTGGGCAATACCAGCATTACTTTAACACAGCGGTGGGGAACCTCCGGCCCCAGGGCTGGATCAGGCCCCTGAGGCCATCCGGTCCGGCCCCTGGAGAGATTGCCGGGAGGCCGGCCAACCGGCCCCTGGAGGCTCCGCCGGGTCCGCGCGTCACCTCCGGAGGCCGTGAGAGGGCCTTTGCATGTCCTCCCCGGCCGCCGCCTCGACCCCTTCTCACCAGGCCGTTGGCCATTTCGCACATGCGTACCACACCGATGAGGGCAAGCTCTTGCCCTCATCGGCATGGTACGCCAGAGGTGACGCGCGGACCCGGAGGCAGCTTCGGATGATGAGCGCGGAGCCTTTGGAGGCCGATGGGGGGCGGGGGCAAAAATTAATTAAATAAATAAAGATGGCACCCGGCCTTACGGCCGGCTCTCAAGCAAATTTCTAATATTTAAAACGGCCCTCGCCAGGGAAAAGGTTCCCCGCCCCTGCTTTAACGGATAGTAACACAAAGGGTGCATCAGGTGGAACGAGAGGAGACCGCTAAAAAATTTGGATGAACAAACCACGGGCTTTACAACCCCCACCAAGCTGACAGCTCTAAAAACTATTTTTAAAGGCCATAAATTAGGTAGTCTCTTAAACCTAATTCAATCATCCATTTTTAAAGTAGCTAGATTCTATTAGTTGTCCCTTGCATTTTACGAAAACAGAGCTCCATTAACATTATTCACTTACAGTTTCTATCTATAAGTAGATATTCTGCTCAACCAGCTTTAAATAGATTCTTCCTTTTTTTCCCCCCCTTTCTGAAATTGCTATTAAGCATATTTTTACTGCAAGGGCAAAGTAGGCACAGGATTTGCCTGACTCCATGCAAAGGATAGATTTTCAGCAAGCAGAACCACATTCCTATGAAGTAAAAATACTCTATATAAGCCGATTGTTTCTATCCTTGCTCAGTAAAGACTCTCCCTCTGATCTTTAGAATTACATGTAGGTACCCTAGTAGTACGGATAGCAGTTACTGCATCCAGATTTCCCTCCTTTGCAAGTCTAGGCTACATCTCAAATATAAGGAATTTGAAGTATCCTTTGGGAGTTCTCAGGGGAAAAACAATAACTGGGTCGTTTTTATTTATTTATTCTCCCCCCTCCCCGATATGATTTTTTCTTCCACACACCCTCTGGCTTCAGATATCCCATTATAAAACCCCTACGAGGCATAGCCCAGGACTTTCAATGAAATTTTATCTTTACCTACAGTAAACGAAGCTGCTCAGTCCAACCAGGAATTCACTTTCCCAGGAGACATAAGACTATAAACCATTAAGTGTATGTTGCATAATCAAGATTCAGAGTTTTATTTCCGAGCTCTTATCCCAGGGCTGCTATTCTGAGATAACAACCCCATCCCACATAAACAAGGCATGTTTCAACGACATAGACCCTTCCTGGGTGCCTTCTGCTTTCCACAGTTCACTATGTTGTCCTATGAAACTGTGAACTCCACCCGTTAACGGTGATAACCCTTCTGCTGACATGATCATGTAGTGTTGAATGAAAGGACAGTGAGCTAAGAGCACTTTGAAGCCGCTGATTCGCTTTCAACTCACTTCAGCGGCTGAAAAGTAAACCAAATGGAATTTGAGACAAGCTCAGGGGTGTTACCATAAAATAACTTGTGAGCTGCTGGTGTGATATGAGAGTTGTTATTAAAAAAAAAAATCCCTGTTTCCTTGTGGTTTGGCTCCATGTTAATGTCTAAAACCTTCCATCATGTACTGTACTTCCCACATCCACCAGGGCCCACACATGGAGACATGAACACTTGTGTGAAGTAACCATGTGAGCCAAGTCTACTGATAGGATCATGCTCAGTAATTGGTCACTGATCCACCAACAAGGTTGACAAGGGAATCAGTGGAGCCAAAGAGGCAAACCAAGCCCATTTGCTGCCTGGTTTTTCCCTCCAAGGTGCATCTCCCCAATATTTTATCTTTCTTTGCTTTGGCATCCAAAGTGTGCCATGCTCACCTGCCACACGGCTTCCCAATTTCTGCACCTTCCTCCCCATCCCATTCCGTAGCATCTTCTTTATGTGCCACCACACGACGATCTGCAAATGCGTTCCACCTCACTCTTGATGGCCACCTGTGCTCCGACCACCTGAAAAGTGCGGGAGGGCCAGGACCAGCAAAAGGAAGGGAGGGAAAGAGTAACCGTGGCCCCTTTCACTACAGCTTTCAAGGTCATCCTTCAATTGCAAAGGCTGCAATCAGAATAGCCCGACTGGACACAAATCTGAAAAGATTTATTTGGACCAGAAAGAGAAGCGATGAATCCAATCCAAGATGGAAGACGACCCGTTTCCATGGAGTGCTAGCATGTCTAGGCTTACCAGATCTCCAACCGGGACTGAGTGCTAGACCTTGAGGAGAAGGAATGTGGGCAGGTGTAGCTTGTTAAACCTTAGAGCACAATCCTAGGCATTCATGGGGCTTGCTTCTGAATAGACATGCCTAGGATTGTGCTCTAAGGTTTAACAAGCTACACCTGCCCACATTTCTTCTCCTAAAGGGCTAGCACTCTGTCCCGGTTGGAGATCTGGTAAGCCTAAGCATGATAAGTTGGGATGTAATTTGCCTACGATGGTAGCAAAGCAGCAACATCTATTGAGGCCTCTGAAGAATCCAAATGTTCGGTACCAGATGACACATTTTTAGCTCTTGCTCATTCAAGTCCCAGTTCCCAGAACATTTGTTTTTATGCAGATGAAAAATAGTCATATTCAACTGCTTTTGTTAGTTTGTTTATTTTAAATCTATCTTCCCGTGGGTGGGATGGTAGAGCAGTGGGCGTGTGCGTGTGCGTGTTTTTGTTTTGGTTCCCATTGTTTTAATTTTATATATTGCACACACATGTTCTCACAGCGAAGCACACTTAGTGATCAGAAACATCTGCGCTGCCCATGCTGCAGAGAAGGTCAGCTTTGCTTGTGCTCTTGCTGCCTGTTTTTATTAATTTATTAAATGTCGATGTGCTGGCGGTATGTGCTTGGAGCGTCGCTGGACAACACAGGTTACGTTCAGTAGCAATTCTCTCCACACACAAGCACCCACAGAACTGTGTGAACCACAGTCTAGGGAACAGCTCTCATTTCTCAATCAACCACAACATGGGGAAAAAGTCTGATTGGGACACAGGATTGTTGGAAAGGAATGCGTTCAAACAATCTGCAAACATTATGCCATGTGCACATGGACAAAATGGGACCCCACAAGTCTGTGGCTTTAAAAAAAAATGTGGGCAGATATAAGCCAATAAGCATGTAATGCATATTCTCCAAATACCTTCACATCTACTTTATCAAACAGCAGTTTCAAACATCTTCAACTGCAGTAGTTGACTCCCAAGTTACCTTCGGAAGTAGAATATGCAACTGATGTGATCATTTATTTAGCTGGCGCGCATCCGGGGAGGCTGTGCAAGGCCAGACCGGCTTGGGAAGGGGCGTTGGATATTGGCGCAACCCAGTGCCGATGTTCCCACCCCCTCCCAGGCCGGGTCATCCAATGGCCCCCTCCCTCGCCACCCCTCCCCATCCACCCCACGCCCCTGCTTCGGCCGACACAGGTCCAGGAAGGTGACGGTGTAAGCAGTGCCGACCTTCGCGCTGGTGCTGCTTACTCCAGAGGAGCCGCAACGTGCTTTACAGTTCCTTAGGCTGGCAGAGCAAGAGCTCCGTCGGCCTTAAGGTAGGCAGGATCGGGCTGTGAATGTGTGAACCTAACTTCAGTCCTGGCTTTCTGTGATGAGAGACCACCAGGAGAGAGGTGGGCTAGAGCATTTTGGCAACCTTGCCCTCTCTTCCATACTTTCTCTTCTGTGACATTTCTTTCTTCCTTTTGGAAGCCAAGAAGTAGGAAAAAAACTACTGCACTGCGGAGTAGGGGCGGCCCAAGACCTCCTGATGCCTCAGGCAGTGTCCCAATTTCGACCCATCTTACCCGATGATGTGCCAGCCTCTGCTCCTCCCACTCTCCAATGTTCTAGCTCAGCACTCTCCTCCCCTCCACACTTCCCCTCTGTCCCCCTCTTCATCTTCCAATCCAGAAAGTACAAGGAGGAGCAGGATCAATAGTGGAGGCAAGTGCCGTATTTTTCGCTCCATAGGACGCATCGGACCATAGGACACATGCATCCTATGGAGCTAAAATAGGGAAACAATTTTTTTACTTACCTGGGCTTGTGGGGGCTTCGGGGAGGCCTGCAGAGGGTCGCGCAGGCCTCTCCGATCTTCAGTTCGACGATAAATGGCTCTTTTCAGCCATTTCCAGTTTTTGCGAAAACCGAAAATGGCCGAAAAGTGCCATTTACCACTGAACTGAAGATCGGGGAGGCCTGCAGAGGGTCGCGCAGGCCTCCCCAAAGGCCCCACAAGCCCAGGTAAGATTGCTAATTAAACATTCGCTCCATAAGATGCACGCTTATTTTCCCCTATTTTTTGGGAGGGGAAATGTGTCTTATGGAGCGAAAAATATGGTAGGCGGACAGGGATGGGTGCTCCCCAACAATCTGCTGCCTGAGGCAACTGCTTCAGTTGGCCTCATGGATGGGCCGGCCCTGCTGCTGTACAAGGGGGGCAGCATTCGGCATGGCATGGCACAGGAGTAGGAGAAACAATATTTGGTGCACTACGTCAGGTGTTGCGAGGTCATGGGTCAGCCCCAGTAAACACACATTGAACAAGTTACAGTTGCTGCACTACTTCTAGGAGGAACTGGGAACGTAAGTAATGGGGACAGAAAAGACAACACATGTTGAAGACCTGCAGGACTTGAGTGATCTGAACTCTGGTCTTTATTTTTATTTTATTTTTAAAGGCAGCTAGATTTCTACTTAATCCTGTTGCTTTCAAAGGTTTGAGTTTCACTTTGGCTACAAAGACAAAGGCAGTAATTCCTCCCCCCCCCCAAAAAAAAAAAAAAGTTACACAAAGTTCCCTCTTTTGGAAACAATTTGTCTGTACATTAAAAAAAAAAAAAGATGGAATTAAGCCGTAAGTACTCTAGGTATAAACACAAAACAGCTTTATTGCAGGTTTTTCCAGAACTCCCAAAGACTCCCAAGATTGATTCAGGGAATAATTATGGTATGGAAACGTCATGCGATTTTTGTCACTGATCTTTTCCTTGCAAAGTCAGTGTGCATGTGTCTTCAATTCAGACTTCAAAATTGAAGACTTATGTAGAGAAAATTAGAAGTGAATTTTAAAAAAGCAAAAAATAAAGTGCACGCACACACACACACACACACACACACACACACAGAGGGGGGGAGAGAGAGAGAGAGAGAGAGAGAGAGAGAGAGAGCGCCATGGGGTACGTCCCCAATTCCCATAGGGAACGCTGATCAACTAATCAGAGCAAGGATAAACAAAAAGCTATTACATAATTAGCCGTTGGTAGCAGACTTATCCTGCAGAAGGACCTGGCTGTTCATTCATTCCTTGTACTGTCTCACTGGCATTAATGATTGGAGGGAATCAGAAGAAGTTCTTAGGGCCAGACTGCATGTTACACACCAATTCCTGTACCGCAATGAGAGCTCAACAGTCTTTTTGTAGGACAGGCATTTCATTTCATTTCTTTTTATTTATTTGGCTGGGTAGTCACACCCTGCCTTTTGGCCCCTCCAAACAGAACCCCAAAAGTTTACAAAAGTCAATTGAAGCAATACTCAATGAAGCAAACACAACACCCAAAATTTAAAGCAATAACTACATACGTAGACACAATATACGAAAATCACGAAGGGAAACAGTCATACCGAATCAAAGACACAGAAGAAGAGAAAAGTCTTAACAAGGATGTCAAAAAAAAAATTGATTAGTGGGCCAAGTGTACTTCAAGTGCAGGGGTACACATACCACCAGTGGTACTTTGGGGTACCACTGGTGGTAATCGGTCTGCCGGCCCCCTGAACCCCATCAAGACCCCGAAACCCTGCGAAAACGCGGCACTTTCAGCACCGCATTTTCACTCCTGTGAGGCTCCTGCCTTTGGCTGAGCCTCTCAGAAGCACAGAACACAGTCCACCCAGAGCCTCTTACCGACCTCCGGCAGCCACCTACACAACCTCCTGTGTCCTTCTCCACCGAAAACCTGGAAGTCAGCGGCGATGATATCATCACCGCTGACTTCTGGTGGTACCTGGTACAACGGCAGCCATGTGGGTGGTACACCGCACTGAGTACGTTGAGAGCTGCTGGGTTAGGGAGTTTTATAACCTGGAGCTGCACCTGAGAAGATTCTGCCCCAGCCAGACGTCTAAAGGCAAAGGAACACAAGTTGTCCAGTGATTCCCACTGTGGGTGGGCAATTTCATGCAGGGAGAGGTGGTTATTCAAACATCCCATGCCGCTTAGGAGTTTAAAGATAACCAGCACTTTGAACTTCACCCAGAAACAAACTGAACTCCAGTACATATTGACAAGAAACAGAAATCACATGCTTCCATTAAAGCTCCAACAAGGCCCCATATTTTGCTGTAGCTGAAGCTTCCAAATTCTTAGGGCAACCTCATGTGAAATGTCCGGCACTATGCTAGATGTGGCTGAGACACGTTAATGCTTAAGACAGTCGAAATACTTTGGTGCAGAGGAAACACAAAGTTCCCTCCAACTTTTTTTTTTTAAATGGTTGGGCAAGAGTTAAGCAACTTCCCCTGCCACTCACCTCTATATTGCCTATCCTTGTCAGTTCTGAAAGGACCATCATCAGACAACTGCTACACGTGTTTGCGCTTACACAAACACAACCCTCTCGAGTTTCACCAAGTGATAAAACCCACAAAAACACGAGGCATGTAAAATATGTCTTTGCTCTGCAAATGTTCAAATCATACACAACCACCGGGGGGGGGGGGCTTAATTTAATCTACAAAGCCATTTCCCCCCTGTACCAACACAGACATACATTATGAGAAGGACGGTGTACCCATGTAAAAGAGAGTTGACTTGCTCTCTGAAGTTAAGAAAAGCCCAGGTTGCTTTTAGACATCAGTCTTAAATTAGCTCCTAATAATGTGGACATTGAACCAGCTTTGACTGTGATGTGCATTTGATTATTCTTCCAAATTGTCTCTTGCATTAACATTCATCAACAACAAAAAGTGCAAAAAGGCTCAAACGTGCTTCTCGGTGTCATGTATCTGAAGTTTGCCATGTACCTTTCTATTGTTTGTTCACCAAACCAGGAGTGTCCTATTTAATGGAGATTTTAACATCAACAGCTGTTATGGTTTTTATCTTGAGCTGCTGGGGTTTATAAAGTTGTACTGCTGTACAAAATACAATAAAGTTGTATTTTAGCACTGCAGGAAGAGCCTCTTGTGAACAGGCTGGAGAATAGGACGGTAGCATGGGGAGGGGGGGGGTCTTGACACTTCATTTCTGGAGGATTTTTTTCCGCTAAAGCAGCTGGTGGCAGTGGGAGACTTTAAGTGGGAAAACTGTGAAACGAAAAACTGTCAAGTCATACATAAGAAGAAGAGCCTTGCTGGATCAGGCCAAAGGCCCACCTAGTCCAGCTTCCTATATCTCACAGTGGCCCCACCAGATGCCTCAGGGAGCACACAGCCAACAAGATAACCTCTTTCCTGCTGTCACTCCCTTGCACCTGGCACAGAGAAAACCCACTTCTAAAGCCAGGAGGTTGCTTATGGCTTGTAACCTGTGATGGTCTTTTCCTCCATGAATCTGGTCCAAACCCCTTTTAAAGGTATCTAGACCAGGTGCCATCACCACATCCTGTGGCAAGGAGTTCCACAGATGAATTACACGCTGGGTAAAGACATATTTTCTTTTGTCCCTGGTCTTTTGCTCCAAACAAAAGCTTCACTGATGCATTTGATGAAACTAAGTAAGAGTCCAATCCTATCCAGCTTTCCAGCGCCAATGCAGCCTCGAAGGTAACGTTCCCTGACCTTGAGGAGGCCTCTGTGACTGGCCCACCACCACAGGACGTAGCATGCGCCCAGTTGGCACTGCTGCATCAGCGCTGGAAAGCTGGATAGGATTGGGCCCTAAGGTTGGGGCTCAGCGAGGAATGCAGTCTCAACACTGGTCGACGAGAAGCGCAACTCTGGTACCGCCAGCAAATGAGAAATATCAGATAAGTTGGGTGTGCTGGCAACATGGCTCATCCTTAAGAACTTTGGAAAACTTTCCTTGAGTCCAGCCCAGTGCTTTTCAACTAGCATTATGACGACGTACTGGT
This sequence comes from Plestiodon gilberti rubricaudatus, assembly GCA_026170595.1. Classification (NCBI taxonomy): domain Eukaryota; kingdom Metazoa; phylum Chordata; class Lepidosauria; order Squamata; family Scincidae; genus Plestiodon; species Plestiodon gilberti. Next base: position 9,886,553 of record JANXHW010000010.1, on the reverse strand, counting down.
TTCAAATCCTCACTCAGTCATGAAGCTTCCTGGGTGACCTGGGGCCAGTCGCTTTCTCTAAGAACATAAGAAGAGCCCTGCTGGATCAGGCCAAAAGCCCATCTAGTCCAGCTTTCTGTATCACACAGTGGCTCCACCAGATGCCTCAGGGAGCACACAAGACAACAAGATACTTGTACTTCTCTCAGCCTCGCCTGCCTCACAGGGCTGTTGTGAGGACAAAAGGGAAGGAACCATGTACACTACCCTGAGCTCCTTGGAGGAAGGGCAATATAAAAATATGAAAAATAAATACTTCACAGTATGGCAAGTCACAGTTGGCCTTGAAGATTATTCTACATTTGCAGCGAGATCGGAAATATGGGTAAAAAAGCCATGTAATATTTTGTTGAAGAGAAATATAAAGTTTACTATTCACCAAATGTCTGAAGAAATTCCTCTTAGCGCAGAAAGTCTTCAGCATACCGAAGAGAGAAGACGCACAAGGATTATCAAGCAGATAATCTCTCCTTGTGCGTCTTCTCTCTTCGGTACGCTGAAGACTTTCTGCGCTAAGAGGAATTTCTTCAGACATTTGGTGAATAGTAAACTTTATATTTCTCTTCAACAAAATATTACATGGCTTTTTTACCCATATTTCAGATCTCGCTGCAAATCACGACGAGCCATGAGAACCTTCATACAACATTATTCTACATGTGTGTGAACTATTTCCAATGGTGCTGCTCGCCCTGGCCCAGCCTTATCAGAAGTGGAGCTGGCTGGGATGCATCCGTGTGGCAGCCCAGCCCAGTCCTTCAAAAGAGGCACAGACTGCAGGGAGACGAAGAGAAAGCAACCACTGGAGGACACCCAAGTCCCTTGCTGCAGGAACCACTGTGTGCTAAGCCACTCAAACCTCCATGCAATAGGTCGCCCCCTAGAGGTATCTCCATCTATTTATTTATTTTTATTTTTCACATTTTTATACCGCCCTTCCTCCAAGGAGCTCAGAGTGGTGTACATATTTCCTCCCCTCCTTTTGTCCTCACAACAACCCTGTGAGGTAGGTGGGACTGAGAGATAGTGATTGGCCCAAGGTCACCCAGGAAGCTTCGTGGTTGAGCGGGGATTTGAACCTGGATCTTCCAGGTCTGAGTCCGACTCCCAAACCACTACACCATCTATCCCTAGAGGTAGTGGTACTTGCAAAACGAGAAGGTCAAAATTGCCCTGGTCCGGTCTAAGCGTCTGCATACTGGATCACTGGTATGAAACTGCTATAGATTTGAAATTTAGCTATGCCCCCAGTTCCAGTTCACATCAGAGGCTACAATGTACACCCAAGTCCACTAAGACACTTTCCCCCACTTTGAGTTTAATTTTTAGAGTATTTGGAATGTAAACATGGGGAACAGAAGGGGGGGGGAAGCCTGGAACCTAGGAGCATTCACACAGCTTGAAATGTCAACTTTGTGTGTGATTGAGATAGAAACGTACGCAGCGGATACTGAGGAACACACACTGGCAAAGAAGCAAAGTTGCATGGCACATGTTTTCACACCCAAATATACATATGGTGTTCGTTGGAACTTGCATCGCAGGGAGGCGTGTGTTCCCTCATATGCAAAACATGTGTCAGAGCAATAATTAGCTCTGGTCATTAAAGCACACATTTTTCAAGCTTTGGTTCAATAATACGTTAGGGGTGGCACTTAAGGGTTTTCCATTGTCTAAGAAGGAAATGCCCCCCAAGCAATTGAATATTAGATAATTTCTTTAATTAGACGGAAAATGTGCCCAACAATGAAAGATGCCAATTTAATTCAGTAGCTCGAGAGTAACACTGAGAGATGGAGCCAGCATATAAGCTTATAACTTCCGGAGTATATTAGCTTTTCCAACATTCCAGATGCTGAAGAGGAAGAGGGTTCTTTTTCTCAAGGACTTCAGAAGTGGTAAATTTAGAAAACTCCAAATTCATCCAATAGGATTCCCTATTGCACATGGGTCTTGGGAGCACTTCACGTGAGACAGAGATGACCCGCGGGTTGCCAGAAGTAATACTGGACAATTCCAAGTTAAAGCACAAACTAGATAAGTCAACAGCTATTGGTAAGATATCGGTGTCACCCATGGTAACCTTTGAGGGCACTGGTCCTGAAGGGATGCCTATGCAGTGTTTCTCAAACATTTTTGACCGGTGGCTCCCTTGACCATTGGCAACCATTGGCTCCCCATTCCATTATGTTGATGCCTGCCAATTGGCATTGCACTGTATTCCGAGAGGATTCCATGGCACTCTGCGGCTCCCCTGGCTGGTTTCCGTGGATCCCCTGGGAGCCGCGCCTCCCAGTTTGGGAACCACTGCTATATAGGTCATGAGAGCTCAACTAAGCCTCTGCTTCCCCCTCCCTCTCTCGCGGCTGTCAGTGCCCAGTCCTGGCTGCCATGTTGGCATATGAAGCAGCACAATGCAGGGTCAGTTCACTCCAAGGGTCAAACTACACATAATGGTTCTTGGTGGGTCTTTGACCAGTGTGCGAACTTACCAACCCCTAGCGCCACAGTGCTGATGAAAAGGGCCCCCCCAAAAAAAAAAACCTGGGAGGGATACCAATGGGAGTTTCACTTCCCAGGGTAATAGCAGTGCCATAGATATTTTCAGCTAGAGTACAGGCACAACACTGAGGAAAAGGGTTAAAATATCCATTCCCTGAAGACCCAATTCTTCCTCGATGGCTGCAATTTAAATTAAGCACGCACATGCCAAGGTCAAACTATGCATTTCACTAAACACGTAGACTTGCTCCAGATAACACCTCTCACGGACGTCGCTGTAGCGTGGCATGGGGGGGCGGACCGCCGAAAGGTGACGCGCGCACCCACGCACATCATCTCCGTTGCGCGCTTCGCCCTCTGGAGGCTCCGAGGCCGGGAGAAGGCCTCGGAGCGTCCATCCCGGATGGCGGTCCAGGACCTTCTGACGAAGGCCCAATACGTCAATCCATGACATTTTACCTTTTCGCACATGTGCAGAACGTTTCTGAGGGGGAAAGGGCAGCCCTTTGCCCTCAGAAAACGTTGTGCGCATGCACGAAAAAGGTAAAAGGTCACGGATTGACGTATTGGGCCTTCTTCAGAAGGCCCTGGACCGCCATCCGGGACGGACGCTCCGAGGCCTTCTCCCGGCCTCCAATCATGATAGGAAACCAACAATACTGATTCTGCCCGGGACAAAGAGCTTTCCTTAAACTATGAACAGTACTTACTTCTCAAGTACACCACTTGTAGCATCTGCTGCAGCTTTTGTCTTTGCTTCTGGTATTTCTTACAATACGGATTTTTCTTGAAGAGGAGAAACTTGTCTTGAATACTTTCGTGTTAAGTCCTTCACTAACCAAACATATAATTTCCCAATGCAGCTATTTTCTGATGTATTAGAGGGCATGAGAAATTAGGGCTCATTATTAATTTCAGCCAGGGGTTTGTTAGGATCCAGGCTGTTTTTAGTGCCAAGGACTAGATCTGAAATGCGGGGAAAATAATGATGACTGCGTCTGGGCATGTGCAAACTGTCTTTACACGCAAATAAGTCACTCCAGTCTAGGTCCACATATTCAGAACTATGGGGCAGGCTTTCCAGGTCACCGAGTGGGGCATCCATGCATGGAGGAAGTCTAGGTTGCAATTCTAACCATATTTAGTAGGGAGTAAATATCAGGTGGCGCAGAGGGTTAAACCGCTGAACCATGAGCTGTCGATCGAAAGGTCGGCAGTTCGAATCCGCGACGGGGTGAGCGCTCGTTGCTTGGCCAGCTCCTGCCAACCTAGCAGTTCCAAAGCATGTCAATGCGAGTAGATAAATAGGTACCGCTTGCAGGAAGGTAAACAGCGCTCCGTGTTCCAGCTGCATGCTACGCGCTGCAGCAAGGAGAGTCATGCCAGCCACATGACCACGGAGGCGTCTTCGGACAACGCTGGCTCTTCGGCTTTGAAATGGGGATGAGCACCACACCCTAGAGTCGGACACGACTGGACTTAATTGTCAGGGGTCACCTTTACCTTTACCTTAAATATCCATTTGCTATTAAATGAAATGCTAAGAAAAACCCTAGCATCAAGGGATGTTGAATTCATCCTGATCGAAGCAGGCAGAACTATTGAAGACCTAGATTAAGCCAAATAATACTGTCATATACCACATGACATATCCAAAATATGTCCAAAATATTCTGCAAGTGCAAAAGTCAAATATATTTAATTAAAATTGACCAGACTCAATCTCCCTTCTTTCGGCCTTAAAAACACACACACACATACACACTCATGCACAGTCAATTCTTCAGCTAAATTCAAAGATTAAATGTGATTAAAATTTCTGCAGAATGTCTAGCTTTTCTGGAATAGACTACTGCGGCCATCAAAATATTGATAGTCATTGGTAAATGACTTCTGGTGTTTAATCAATGTTATTTTTTTATCATCCAATTTTTCCTTCAAGTCAGCTTTGAACACTAAAACTACATTTCATCAAGGTTGGTAAAATGTTTAGAAAGGAACAGATGTCAGAATATGGGGATTGCCAATAACACTGATGGAATCCAGTAATTTCTTTCCTGTCCAAAGGCAAAAGAATGAAGAATAATCTCAACTGTATACAATAATAGAAGATTTACTGCAACATTAATGGCTATAAAAAAAAAGAAGTACATAAAAGCTATCTCCATTTTTTTCAAGCCATCACTAAGGGCAGTGTTTTTCAATTTAAAGCAATTTTCACATCAAAACAAAAGGGGCTATGTATTTTTAAGCCTTAAATATCTATAAACTGCAGCTGAGGCTAGAGACTAATGTATTTGTTGCTTTCAACTATACATTAGATGATTGCACAGGGTAATAATTGGCGCAAAACCACCAAAAATGTAGATACCATCTCTTCTTTAAGGGTGCTTCTCTGCTTGTTCTTTGATGATTGTACCATTTACACACAAGAGTTTGGCTGAACAAGCGACATAAATATAGATGTCTTCGTTCTTTTAAAACTGACCTCAAAAAAATCTGCCCCGCCATCTGCAAACTGAATTTTCTACAGGCTATTCTTGGAACCCTTTTGTAAAACAGAGTGAAACTGATTCAAAGCAAGGAAGGGCTCATCATAATTTATTTATTTATTTTGTGGGGGCAATAATCTTCATATTGAAAATTCAGATTCCTAGTGTGCGGATGGTTTTAAAGAAGCAACAAAACATCAATGAACATGAAATATACATTCTTAACTTTCTTGGCCGGCATGGCTATCTTGACAATTAAAATTGTCCGGGTTTTGTGCCCACAGTCCATTACACGATTGGACTGACATTTCCATGAAAACTATTGGGGGGGGGGGGGAAATCGGTGAATACAGTTATAAGTACAGTCAGGACTGGCCTAGTCCACAACCCAGTAGACCACTTTATGGCCTGGGAGACAGAGTGGTGTAGTGCAGTGTTTCCCAAACGTTTTCGACCTGCAGCTCCCTTGACCATTGGCGACCATTATCCGCGGCTCCCCGTGACATCATTGACCATTGGCTGCGGGTCCCCATTACATGATGTTGATGCCTGCCAATTGGCATTGCACTGTTTTCCAAGAGGATTCCGTGGCACTCCGCGGCTCCCCTGGCTGGTTCCCGCCGCTCCCCTGGCTGGTTCCCGCGGCTCCCCTGGTTCCCGCGGCTACAGGAAGTAAAGAACTGATGAGTCAGTGGTACCCTGAACCTGCCTGCTGCCTCCCTTGCCCCCCCCCATTCACCCAGTTGCTTCATCCTACACTCCGATCCTCTTCTCACTCACTGAGAGCAAGTAAGAGGAGAATTGGGGCAGAGGTCCCCTCCAATGTCAATGCCATGATCAACTGTGGCAGCGGTGCTGGAGAATAAATTAGCAAGATACCCAGCTGTGAAAATACCAAACTCATAATTTTGATAACATTCCCTGCGGGATTAAATGCGGCTCACCCTGATCCAAGTCTAGTTCAGTATCTACATGTGAATCTACATGGGTGGGAGATGCACATCCAAATAGACTTCCCATTAAGTAATGCACAGCAGACGGAAGACTGGTTCTGCACACAGATCCCTTCATCTGGATTGGGGCAACTGTTTTAACCTCTGCTTCTAGAAATCATTTTCTGTCTAAGAACTGAAGCTAGCTTTCTTGTACATAGAAAGTGTTGCGACTGATTAGATCTGTAACAGCAGTCTGAAGGGCATTCAAATAAAACAGAAATGAATTTAACCACATGTTGGCACTTTATCAAATGGCAACAGGTTGCTCTATGAGTGAAAAACTACTGCAAAAATGGGAAGCAACTGACCAACAACACCCGTCCTCACCACCTTGCAGTGTGTAATGTGAGGTGTGAACAGGAGTCCACTGAAATATGGGGCCATCGACACTCCCTCCTAACTTACTCCCTGACTTGCCAAATCAATCTGTGGCTAATACAACTTCATTGCACGGCAGGGCAAAGTGAAATTAAAACTCCCCCTCTTAAAAGCTGTTATTGTGACTGGTAAAATTTTGCATAAAACGAAAGACGTTCATCTATTTATTTTGCCTTATCATTTTGCAGGAGAGCAACTTGCCAAAACTGTCTGTTTCAAAGCTAGCAGAGATATGCTGACATTCATGCAGAATATTTTCCATTATCAATGTAATTACAAATGACAAGAACTTTCCTTTGGAATTCAAAAGTAACAATGTGTGTCTTGATTACTGGCCCTGCCATTCTGAGTCCTTTCAGTATGGACACAAGTTGCAAACAGTGGAACCCCTGTTTTCATTATGCCAATCTTCACAAAGGTCGAGTTTTCTTACTTCAAGCATTCCATGAGTTGCTTAGACGGCAATTCAGGAATTTTGTGAAACATTGCTCTACAAAGCAAATATTTATATTAGTAAATGCCACTAAATTATTGCACATGCGGAGGTAGTCTTTATTAAAATGCAGTCCTGCTGTTGGAATGGGTGGGAGAGGATATCTGTGTTCAGATGTCACCACTATACAATGCTGACGCATTTAAGATTACATTTAAAAGCAAAAACAGACGAGAATGCACGACTAGGAAACTATATACAAGTTCAAGGTTACAGCTTCACTTTGAAATATAAAACTTCTACATGCGTGTTCAAACAAGGTGTTGATGCTCAATTTAAGGGTAACTTTTCATGAGTTCTTAAATAACTCAGATATGAAATTGCTGATCTATGAAAAGTATATAATAAAGTATATAAAAGTATATAATTTGTCCCTTAAATCAGCTTCCGTGCCAGAGGACTGGAAGGTACCCACCATAACACTGATTTTTATTTATTTATTTATTTATTTTAAGGATCCAGTAAATTACAAGCCAGGTAGCTTGTAATTTCTGTTCTCAGTAAATGGACAGGAAGTATAAAATTTCATGAAAATTATGAAGCATAAAATATAGAACAGGGGTGGCCAAACTGTGGCTCGTGAGGCTCTTTGACATATAATGTGGGGCTCTCAGAAATATGTTGGGCTGAACTCGTTTTTGCATCACAATTAATATAAAAGGCAAATAAGAAATTTTCGAGCTTTACAATTATTTACCGGATATAAACTAAGAATCCACTGGATTCAACGGATCCTGTGAGGTGGGCCTCCGGAGGCCTCTTCTGCGTTGTGCCGAGCCTGCAATCCCCTCCATAGGCCTCCGCGGGCCTCGGAACACTTCTGTGAAGCAACCGGAAGTGACTTTGGAGAAGCGTTCTGAGGTCCGCAGTGGATGTTGCAGGCCCGGCACAATGCAGAAGAGGTCTCCGGAGGCCTCTGGGCTCAGCATCCGTGGATAGTGAAATCCATGGATGCCAAGATCGCGGATACAAAGGGACGACTGTACTACCTCCAAGCTCAGAGACAGCGTATCTGTTGCTGGGGAGCAAGAAAGGAGTATGCCTTCATCTCCTGTTTGTGGGCTTCTCAGAGACAACTAGTGGACCACTGTGAGAAACAGAATGCTAAACTAGATGGGCTTCCTTTCTAGATAGATTCTTGAAATATTTATATCCGATCTTGTCCAATAGGTGGGATTGGGGGGGGGAGAAACAGGATAAAATCCGGTTTATTGTACAGGGTGTAGATGCTGTATTAACGGAGAAAGTTGCAACCTACTTAAAGCAGATTGTAAAGAGGCGTAGTGCGAGTCATGTGGGTAGTGAATGCTAGCTTTAGGACTCTTCACCCTTATTTATGGTTACTGTTGTTATGTGCCTGTTATATGTTTATGTTGTATGTTATGTATGTTGTTAATTATGCCAATAAAGGTTCTGAATCTGATAGATTATTTTGACCGGCTGGTGTTTTGTTGTTGTTTTTTCAACTGTTATATTATTCAAATTATTTTCTTTTTGCTCACGTAGTTAACTGCCTTGAACAATTAGTTCTAAAGTAGAAAGGTGGGCAAATATGCCCCATCTGTCCATCAATCACTTATTTAATATCCTCCAACACTGTGCATGAGTGGGTGGGACTAGGAGCCAACACAGCATGGCCTGGTGGACCGTCATGGCGCCAACACAAACCAGCTTTGCCACAGGCAGAAAACAGAAACTAAAAATGCATGCAAGCAGATGACTTCAGATGACAAAAACGTTGAAGAAAGCAACAGGCGACAAAGCAAGTCAAATACATATAAAACATAGACACCTTACTGAATATTTTTAGAGGAAATCTGGTCCCATTTTACAGCTGAGGAACACTGACGCACAGCAAAAAATGACAACCCAAGATCCGTCAGTGATTCTTTGGCAGAGAATTCTAATTCAGAAATAACCGTTAAATAAAAAAGAGTGTCTCAGAGCATATGCAGAGTACACTCTCCTAACTGAACTGCAGCCTCGTCCTTCCTGCACATGTGTATTTAAGACGTAGGGTGTACAGAGCGACGGCATGTCTCCCGTACAAATTAATGTCCCAGTACCTCTGTCTTTAGAAATTAAGCACTGACCTCTTCAACTCTGAACTAAAAGCAGAGAACACATGCATTCCATTTGTCTTAGTCCTTTTGTTTTCCTCCCCCCCAAAAAATCAGTTCCGAACATACCCCCCCTTTTAAAAGCAGTTAAGCACCACAGTATAAGAAGGCACTTTTTCATTTTTTTTTTCATTTTTAATGCTCCTCTTTGACTGATGCAGTTTAAAAATACATTGAAAGAGTGGGAGGAGGCCTGAGCCTCCTTGTCCAGACTCCTCCAGTCCTGCTTCTACAAACCATAGTTGTGGCTCCAGCTGGCTTTCCCCCAATCCCAGTGGGTTGGGAGAAGAAGAAATAACTAGCCATATATGCATCTAATTTGCATTTTAACATCGAGACTTTGGGGAGGAAAGTTCAATAGGGTAAAACAAAAACAAGAACCACAACAACAATTGCATTTTAAAAGAATATGTTTTGTGCCTGCTTCTTTGGTTTGTCTCAGTAGGAACCTATAGTTATGTTATCAACAATTATAATTTTTGGCATCAGCATAAGGCAATGCGTATCATGTGTATACAAAAGAGAGGTTTATATATAACGCGGGTAGGCAGATCCTTTGTGATGCCCACTCCATGGGCTTTAGTGTATATAGGCATATAGTGCGCAAAGAAAGACAAACTTGTGGTGGCTGCTTTAAGACTGGGACAGTTGGAAGCTGGGGAATGGCTTTTCTCCAACAAAGGATTCTGAGAATCTTGACAACCTCATCTACATCTAGACAGGCAAGTCTAAAGCCAAAAGGCAGGATATAAGTTTGGGCATCAATAAAAATAAAAGCACCCATCTTGCAAAGGGGTACCTGAACCAGTCTGAAGACTGTCCATTTTGATCTATACCTAAACCATGTGATTAATGCAATTCTTGTTCTCAAAACTCCTTTAGTAGTGAGAGAATCCCAGTCCATTCCATTCCTGGTTTCTTACAGTTCGCTGCCCAATATCATCTCCAGCTGTAGCATTTCCTTTCCGAGAACGATACCCCTGCAAGAGACCTGCATGTACAATAAGTCCCCACGCTAAAAAGGCAGGTGTCATAGACACAATAAATCATAATAGCGTCTTCCAAACTGGGAAAGAATTTTTAATACATAGATTGCTTCCCCAATAGCCTGCAATGGCTCCTCTGGAACCATTATGCTCGCTTAGGTCGCTCTAGAGCCATATATGGAGGCTATGGAGGCGTGCGAAAAGTCATTTAAGAGACTGGTGATTAAAAATAATAATAATGACTTCATACAAGACAGGACCAATGAAGAGCAAAAAACAACTACAGGGACTTTGTGGTTCAATATCGGGTAATTTTCATGGCGTCAACTGTAAAGAGAAGTTGCAGCAACAAATACAGGTGGGCCCCCATATCCGCTGGGGATATGTTCCAGGCCCCTCCGTGGATACTTGAAACCGTGGATAAGAGCGAACACCCCCTCCATGGTTTCCTGAGGGGGCCCTCACCCTGCCTCCCCTGCAGGCAGACATGCTTGCCCCCCCCCAGCTCTTATTTTTCTTTCAGCAAGCTTTGGTTCTTCCTTAAAATAAACAGAGAAGCAGCCTCCATTGCAGGCAAGTAGAACGAAACTAAGTCCTAGAGAGGCTCTGCAAGGTTTCTGTTAACCTCTCTAGTACTTAGTCTCGTTCTACTTGCCTGTAATAAGCAGCCAGAGGCTGCTTCTCCTGTTTCTTTAAGGAAGGAACGAAGCTTACTGGGAAAAAAAGTAAAAGCCTAGAGGGGTCCCCATGATCCGTGGATAACTGAAACCGTGGATAGCGAATCACTGGATATGGGGGCCCACCTGTATTAGGTTTCCTCTTATACCTTACCAACCTCTTACCTCCTATTGGCGATAGATACGTTGCTGGAGCTGTGAAAGTCTTGGAATGGCCCACAGGGCTAAGACTCATCCAAACAGAAGCATCCAGTACTGTTTGGCTGCTCTGTCATAATGGAATCACAGGAATTTCCAGTAGGATGGATGAACGGGTGTTCGGAAGTAGGCATTTGGAAGCAAGGAGAGGGCTATAGACTTGGTATCTCCATCGAACAGAGGTACTCTCAGGTAACAGAGCTAAGAAAGATACTACCAACCTAGATGGACAGTTCTGGTGGGCTAGATCATTAAAGGCCATAAAAGGCATTTTTATTTGTTCGTATGAAGTCACTGCCGACACTATAGAATTCGTCTCCATTTTATTTTATTATTTAAAAAATGACACCCTGTCTTTCTTCTGAACAGTACAAGATGGTGTACTACAATACAAATAAAATTTCAAACATTTGAATAAAAACAAAAACAAAAAACAGCAGAGAAAAACAGCTTCTCCATAAAGAAGCAAAGCAAAAATATTCCCATATTTTGGATCATCCCCAGAACGAAGATTAAAAAATATCTCTTGGGCAGCCCAGTCCTGAGTAAGATATGGTGGGTGGCCTAAAGAACCTATGCAGGATCCGGGCTGCCCCGGGGCAGCCCTGGTGCACCTCGAGGGAAGGGGACGATCGTGTGTAAGCGGCTCCGGAGCTCGTGTACATTTGCACCGGCTGTGTAAGGCCAGGCCAGGCCTGGAGAGGGCTTTGGATATCAGTGTATCTTGCCACTGATATCCCTGCCCTCTCCAGGCCCAGTCCATCCTCCCCCTGGCGGTGTAGGCCTTACCTGCTCTGGTGGGCACAGGGCCAGGTAGGAGTCCGGGTAAGGGCCACTGGCCGTGTTTATGACACCCTGTGCCGGGGGAGCATGCGCTTCCTCGGCGCAGGCCTACCCAGGATTGCGCCGTGAATTTGGCAGCTGAAAGAGTGTAATGTGAGGCTAATCTGGCCTCCAGTGGTAGGTCATTTCATAGAATTGGAATCACCATCAAGAAGGCCCTGCTCCAGGTAGATGTCCGTCAACGACACTTGAGATGTCAAGGACATCCGTGGAAGGAAAACCATCCTACAAAACCGTACTCTGTTACTGGGTTTACCAGCCCTGCCGTTTAGCCTCAAGGGTGCCTGCATCAGTTCTGGGATTGACTTCTGGAACCATGTTAGAAGTTGTGGGTATAAAGGATCCTGTACCCAATTTCAGGCACTTCAGCAGCAGAGAAACACTAGATCAGATCCCTTTCTCGCCGAGTACCACCTCCGACGCCACTCTCCTGCTACATACCACCAGAAGTGACTGATGATGACATCATTGCCAGTTACTCCCGGGTTTTTGGAGGCCAGAAAATGCAGGTAGGAGGCTCTCTGGGCAGGTAGGAGGGCCCTTCTCAGCGTTCCCAAGAAATTCGGCCAAAGGCAGGAGTCTCTCAGGAGCAAAAACACGGCACAGAACATGCCGCATTGGAGCGGGGTTCCGGAGGGCCGGCAGTCCAAGTACCACCAGCAGTCGGCTGAAGTACCACTGGTGTTACAAGTACCACTGGTTGAGAACCGCTGGGCTAGATCATAAGAGGGATTGGGAGAGGCTGTAGTTCAGTTGTAGCATATACGCTTTGCAATCAGATGGTTCCAAGTTCAGTCCCTTGCAGCATCTCCAGGTAAAGTAGAGAAAGACCCTTTCCTGAAACCCTGGAGAGATGCTACCCCTTAGTGGAAGCGATTCTGAGTAGGGCAGAGCAATGATCTGATGTGGGATAAGGCAGCTTGTCATGTTCCTAAAATGAGGCTATAATGTTTCTGCTTCAGGTCACACCACCCACCTCTTACAGGTGGGCATGAACGGATTCCTGTCTGACCTTTGCTTTTCTTCTTTCGAGCATCTCTTGTGTGTGTGTTTTTCCCCCACTTCACTTTCTCAAAGAAAGGCGGGAGGGAAAAATGCAACAAATCTGGCAAACTTCTTTGCAAGGTACGGACACTTCCCAAGCTGGAGTGATTTCTGAAGGCTGAGCTATATAACCTTCTACTAAATGAATGCAAAAAAGGCTATCGTTGAAATCTTTAATTACACTGCAGTCACAGCTTACCGGTATATTCTTATTTTGCTTTTTTGGCTGAGAGGAAATTATAGATCTTTAGGGGGTAATTTTTATGAAACCTATGGGGGGAAAAATGGAACATCAGAAGCATCATTCTGCATCAGATAATGAAAAATGTATTTTTCCTAACCAGTTTCCAGTTACTGCAAGCTGATGATATGACTGTTTTCTTCTGGCCCATTATCTGAGCACTTGAACCCTGGATAACAATGAGTTCATACAGAAGGAAAGTGCTAAGCTTTAATTGTATGTATTTAGTCACGCAAACAGAAGCAATGGCCTGAGAATGGCTAGTTAGCCGGTGACAGCTTTTAGCTTTAGAACTGGCTCCGAAAAGCTATTACAAATTGTACTGATCTATTCAAGGCCATGGCAGGGGAAAAACAAACACACAAAAAAATTATCCCTTCCCTCCCCCTCCTCCTTCCTTTTAACCTGGTTACCGAAATAAGTTTTCTTTTGTTTTCTTTAAATATATAGATGCAGATATAGATAGGCAATTCCTACCGTCTGCTAATTTTGTTCTAGTAAACATCATTAAAAATTTGAAGACACTGGAAGAATGCGCGGTTTATGTTAAAAAATTTCTCCCTGTCAATCAATTCTGCATGTCTGCATGAAACTGATGATCACATCATCATGTTAGTTTGCCTGACTTGCTCAGCACAAAGAAGGTGGGAACATTTTCTCAAGCAGGGATGTCAGCACTTGAAAAATCAATCACCATCTGGGCTCATTTTCCAAAAGGGAGAAAAACAACCCCTGGTTAAGAATACACTAGAACAAATAACTTGAAAATGTTTGAAAATAAACGGCGGGGTCAAAGAAACTTCATAATAAAAAATTGAAAAGAAACTTTATCATAAAATTGAAAAGCAACGCCACCAAAGCTTTTCAGAAGGCAATCATGTTGGGATGAAGTGCGTTTTCTATGGCAAAACCTTGATTCTAAAAATAAGCAACACCACCTACAGACTAAGAGCATGTGAACCACATGCAAACAAGTTTCTTTGAAACCTAAAAGGTTCTTTTTGTCTTGGAGGGTGTTTCCAGGTATCCTCTATGTCGAGATTCGCTCTGATTTGAAATGAGTGATCCTTCTCACAAAACAGAACAGCCCTGCAGATAATGTAATGAATGTACTCTTTAATTTGGGACACTTAAACTCCACCGAAAAAACGAAATAGCTGTACAACGTCTCTTGACTGGTGATTTAGCAAATCTTCACGAAACATAATGGAAGCTTGGCTCAACTTTGCTTTCTGATTGGGACGAGTTCTGTTAAAATATATAACATGAACAGAAGAGTTGGTGTAACTACATTGTTCCGACTTGAATAATCTTACACTCTTACATGCCTCCTTAAGCATTTTAGGGGTTCCTTCAACTCACCCCAATTCTGCATCTTATTGTACTCATATTGTTTTGGGGGGAGGTCTCATTCTATTAATAATGTGCTGCAGTGGATAAAAGTTTTTTTTTTTTCCCAGAAGGACCAAGAATTAGACACCGGTGTTACAAATGCTATCCCACACAATGAATAACAATTAATCAAATCATAAAACACTACAAGAACTCACAATACACAAATAGCAGAGGAAAAGATAAATTGATTTTTGCAGTGGCTTTGCTCCTTTTCAGTAGCACGACTGTGTGAAAAATACCAGTTTAAAAAGGGTGCTGAGGCAGCAAAACCATTTAATACTTCACAAACAGTTATCTAAGCCAATGTCCAATAGCTAGACAGTACTGTGACCTACATACTAACAAAATCATTTTTATACACGGGGAAAGACCAGGCATTTATCCACTTGATAACAGTTAAAACAACAAGCGTCTTGTTCCAACGCTTCTTTGTTGTTATACATCAGATTAGTGTGTGTGTGTGTGTGTGTGTGTGTGTGTGTGTGTGTGTGTGTGTGTGTGTGTGTGTGTGTGTGTGTGTGTTTAGAAAGCTAAGCTAAGGACCAGACTAAAATTAGGATCCCTCTCAAAATCTACTTGTTCTGTTAAATAATTATATTTTGGTGCCTGTGTTCTCCCAAACTTTCCTTCAATGTTTCTTTCTTTTCTTGATGGACCATAACTTTGTGCTTCCCTTCAACGTTTCTAGTCTTAACTTCATGGCAAGACTATTCATGGCAAGACTATTCATCTTAAAACCCTTCCCAGTTTCTAAAGTCTGCAAAAAAGAAAAGAACAAAAAATCTTAATTCTTCATGCTACACCTTGGGCACAGTTCAGTCAAAGTATGCACTCAACTCCAACTGAAGAGTGCTGAGTGTTTGCTTAATTCTTCCACTGAAATCAGACTGAAATTTGACTAGACTGTACCCTTTTTCCAATAATTTAGACTACTAAAAATTGACATTGCTCAAAAATGCATTAACATTACTTTTCACTGTGTATTATAACAGTTTTCTCAAGTTAGTTTTTAGACTAAATAATTGCACTTTCTTGAAAAAAATCATTAATAACCGTTGAAGTTATGTGGTGGCAAATGGTGCATTTAAATAAATTGTTTTCATGCCAACAAACCTTTAGAATCTACTGAGCCACCTCCCATTTGAGTCAATGGAAAAATTCCTATTTTTTTATTGGGGCTGGATTGAATCCTTACTTCTTTTTTGTCCACCCTAACAGTTGGTGCTAAGAAGCGCCCTTCCTGGATACCCTCCCTCAGTGACTTACGTAAATAAACCTGTTTAGTGCAACTCCAAGACCCAAGGCATTATTTCCTGCTAACTGAGGGAGTAAGATGTCATTTCCCACCCCTTTTGAAGGAGACTTCCCTCCTTGGGCAGAGGCGGAGGGGCAGGAGCACCACAACCAGCACAGGTTTTTCCGAATCCCTCAGTGCTCAGAGCTTCCCTCCTCCTCTATATATAGGCTTACCAGATCTCCAACCAGGACAGAGTGCTAGACCTTTAGGAGAAGGAATGGGGGCAGGTGTAGCTTGTTAAACCTTAGAGCACAATCCTAGGCATGTCTACTCAGAAGCAAGCCTCACTGAACACAATGGAACTTGCTAGGATTGTGCTCTAAGGTTTAACAAGCTACACCTGCCCCCATTCCTTCTCCTAAAGGTCTAGCACTCTGTCCTGGTTGGAAATCTGGTAAGCCTATCTATATAGCTCTATCATCTCTCCCTGTACCATCACAGGTCTGTACCTCCTCATCTCAGTTCTTCTGTTTCCCCACTTCAAAGTTATCTTCTTCCCTCTTTTGAACTCTGAATTGTACTCCTTTTCTCTTTGCACTACCCACAAGTCTATCATTCCCTTTCTCTGTTTCCCTCACCCACCGGTCCCTCTCTACAACCTCTTCCCTAAGTTCTTCTTTTTTGGTCTGTTCCCACCCACGTCCCTCACCATTCTCTCTACTCTTGCGGAATCCTGCAGCAACACAAGGATTTCACTGTGCCAGCAATCCACACACTGATGATGTATAACAGATGCAAGTGGGCTATGCAATGGTTAGCTGGCTGCAATAGACTGGAAACGGTGGTGCCCAAGGCTTAGACGTTCCTACAAAGTTGTGGTGGGAAAGGGCCACAAATACTGGGTGCAGACAGAGAGGGGACCAGAATCAGTTCACTTGCCATATACTGTGCAGACATTCTTCCAAGTCTGATTCTGAGTTATTTCTAGAAAGACAAGACCAAACTACACATTATGCTTATAGTGTGTTCTGGCCCAGGCTTTTTGTTCTTTTACTAGTTTGAAACGATGTGGGGAGGCAGGAGGGCTTTAGTATTTTTACCCTCTGCTAAAGTCCTGATTCCAATCCCACACTCCCAGCATGCTAATTTAAATTAGAAAAAAAATGCTTCCACCAGCTTCCATTCACCTACAGTGTTTCCCAAACTTTTTCGACTTGTGGCTCCCTTGACCATTGACGGCCATTGGCCGTGGCTCCCCATTACATTAAGTTGATGCCTGTGAATTGACATTTCACTGTTTTCCACGAAGATTCCGTGGCACTCCATGGCTCCCCTGGCTGGTTTCTGCGGCTCCCCTGGGAGCCACGCCTCCCAGTTTGGGAACCACTATAGTTTAGCCCTAAGATTTCACAAAGAAACGGAATGTCATCAGCTCTGTGGTATTTTTAATACTGTGGCCTCTCTGAATATGGTGCCTTTTCCAAACATGTCTGATAGATTGTGTCACATGAAATAGAGATTAACACACACATGCAAACCGAGCTTAGATAGGAAGAGAGATTCTGGAGCTTCATGTCTGTTTGGAAATACATCCCTTTAATCTGGAAACCCTTTGCCTTAATCCATAGAAGTACACAGATTCTCTATAGTTAATCAGTGGTGGGAAAAATACACTTTGCACATGTTCAGTAGCTCACTCACCTGTTCAGATTTCAAATGCCCCAGAGTTGAGCCTCACATGCCAAGGCCGGCCCCTTGAAGAAACCAAGCCACAAGAACAGGGGGAGCACAAATGCAATTCCCTTTAAAAAGCTTTAAAGGGTACTTTATACTAAAAAAGAATTAACCAAAAACACTGGATTTGGTGATCATCTTCCAGAGAAAAAACTGGGGAGGGGTGAGGGGAATACAGCATTTTAATGCACTTTGGAAATTTAATGAACAAGATTTCAAAGATCGCTAAATACTCAGAGCACGAAGGCACAAATGAAGCCAGCTGATGAGAAATGATGGCTTTAAACAGGAATGTTGCAAATGCAGATGATCTGGCAGAACAATAGCTAATAAATCCATTGATGACAAAAGAGACTTCAGACTTTAGTCATCAAACCCACTTATGAAGTTGGTTGTAACTTACAAGAATACCCCTCAAGTGTTCCTCGCTATGTACATTTATTCTCATTGTTCAAATGCTGTTCTACTCTCTCTCTCTCTCTCTCTCTCTCTCTCTCTCTCTCTCTCTCTCTCTCTCTCTCTCTCTCTCTCTCTGATTTTGCATAGCTGCCTGCTTGTATCTCTCTACCCTTCTAATGCATACCGAACTCTGTCAAATGTCTAGACCAAGGATTCTCAACCGGTGGTACGCGGACTGACGTGGCTTTTTGGATAGCCGCGTTTTCGCTCCCGAGAGGCTCCTGCCTTTTGCTGAGACTCTCAGGAGCACTGAAAATGGCCCTCCCGCCTGCCCAGAATGTCCTACCTCTCTTTTCTAGCCGAAAATGTGGCCAAACACCTGGAAGTAAGTGGCAATGACATCATCGCCACTTAGTGCCAGACGGTAGTACACGGCCCGAAGAGGCCGCTGGAAGTGGTACGCGGCTGACTGGGCGTTGAGAACTCCTGGTCTAGGCCACATCACACCCAACACATGATTGAACAGTAGCAAAACTGGGTCAGAAACAAAGGGTCCAATTCTATCCATCTTTCCATCACTGATGCAGCGGTGACAATGGGGCATGTGTTGCATTCTGGGGTGGACAGGCAGTCATGGAGGCCTTCTCAAGGGAAGAGAAAAACCTTTTAGATTTTGTTTTAAATTTTGCCTGTTGCTGCGTAACAATTATTTTTCATTAATTTTATTTTAATTATCTGTTTTGGAATCTCCATTGCATTATTGTTGAAATAATGCAATAGAGATATAGAGTATAAATCCAGAAATCAGATAAATAAATACACTTTGTTAAGAAGAGAGACTGTATAAAAGAACGTTTTTTTCCAAGCCGTCAAGTAAAAGAGTGCTTGGAAGTAAGAAAGAATACAATCAGACACATCATCCAGAGAGGCGACAGCATAGCCTGTGCCTCATATATCAATGTAGCGAGTCTAAAATTAAATCAAATCCTTTTTTTTTTCATATAGGTGGATGTAGAAATAGGCTGTCTTCCAAAGTACAAAGCAGCCAACAGATTCCAGGAATATCAGCACCGTAAAGAAACGGAAACAGGGAAGAAAAAAAGAAACTTACCAGTGACTGGATCACTAAACGAAGTTGAGCAAATTTGCCCATAGTTTACACGTCAAGTGTATGAACCCTTTATATGGAGCTTATAGGGACAATTTTTTAATGGGGAGAGAGGGGCAGCAAAATAAACTCAAAGAGATACATCAGATTATGTAGAGTTTGGGATGTATCCATCTCAATTTATATTATATACTGTATATTGGCTTGTTAAACCACAGCTCCATGGCTATAACGAGGAACTGTAGTTTACCTCTGGTTTACAAACTAGACCGTGAAACCACTGTTTGAAGTTGCTTCTGCAGCCTGGCTTGTGACTCAGAAGTAATCCATAGCTTCTAGCTTCACAGGGTCTGGGGAGTCATAGTTTAACAAGCCAGAATGTCCTTTGTGGTTGTTCAGTCGTGTCCGACCCTTCGTGATCCCATGAACCATATCCCGCCAGGCCTTCCTGTCCTCCACTATCTTCCTGAGTTCGCTCATTTTCATGTTCGTTGCATCGGTGATGCTGTCTAACCATCTCATCCTTTGCCTTCCCCTTCTCCTTTTGCCTTCAATCTTTCCCAGCATCAGAGTTTTCTCCAGAGAGTCCTCTCTTCGCATTAGGTGGCCAAAATATTTGAGTTTCAGCCTCAGTACCTGTCCTTCCAGGGAACAGTCAGGGTTGATTTGATTTAGGATTGACTGATTTGATCTCCTAGCAGTCCAAGGGACTCTCAGGAGTCTTCTCCAGCACCACAGTTCGAAAGCATCTATTCTTTGGCGCCCAGCCTTCCTTATGGTCCAACTCTCGCAACCATACATTGCTACTGGGAACACCATCGCCCTGACTATGCGAACTTTTGTTGGCATGGTGATATCTCTGCTTTTTATTATGCTATCTAAATTTGCCATACAGGACACAAAGTGAGGCAAAACGGGAGGAGAAAAGAAAGCATGCACAAGCTTCTCACACGGTTTATCACGATCAATTGTGTGAACCGTCCCTCTCACTTGGAACAGGGTAGATTTTACCCTTGTCCTACCCTGTCATTATTCCCGAAAAAAAAGGACTATGTGTGCAATAGTCACGCAACAAAAACAGGGAATACAATTTACCACAGTTATTTCCAACCTGAAATACTTTAGAGTTGATATTTAAATTATTATTAGTAAAAGGGGGGGGGAGTACAAAGCAAAAATACTTTCAATCCCACATTCACATTTCTTTAGATCTCAACCTGACATTAATGAGCACATACACACTGAGATGACGCACGGCCCGTAGGATAAAGTGGCTCATATACTATGTTGATAAGTTAAGATGAAAGAATCCCCCAGAACAAAGACACTACAGTATTGTGGAGAGATGTTGAAATTCCAAAATATTTGTATTCGTCAACAGAGTGCGAAATGCCCATGACAAAAATATATAAATAAATGCCTGTCAGTTCCCTATTTGACTGTATAACAAGTATACCGTATATATTAATGCATTACTCCATTATGAATCCAAGCAGTCATTTACTATACAAGATATGTGAACATTATATACGTTTTTTTCCCCCAATCTGGCCCCTGTCGCATGCTTTTAGCTCCCACTGATAATCTACTGCAGCCTCTTACATGCACTGAATGACAAAAAAATAACCTATATAAAAGCACAAGAAAGTAGTGAGAAGAACAAAGTTATCTGAGATCACCATAGCAAACTTATACCGGATATCATATAATACAGTCAGGGGCACCCTAAGGATCATGAATGACCCCATTCAAGGGTCAGACTGAACTTCAGCAGAATTCCAGTTATCCCAAACCTTAGTCATACAGAAAATGTGTGTTATTCTCATTCATTTCCTCCTGCCCTGCCCCCATCCCAGCTCCTTATTTTAAAGCTATCATCTTATCTCCGTTCCCTTAGCACTCTGTCCCACTGATCTGACCTCCGTTCGAGTAACTTCCAAGTAAACACACATAGGACTGGGCAGAGACGATGCGGCGCCCCCACGTGGGAGGAGCCGCCGACGCTACGCCCCCACGTGACGCCGGGCGTGACGTCACGCGGCTCCGACCACGCCCCCCGCGCAGTTTTCCAGGCCATTTCAGAGCCAAATGGCTCCAGGGCAGGCGGGCCCATCCCCCGCTCACCGAAGACGACGGACCAACAGGGCAAGGACGAACAGGCAAGCCCAACGCCCTGGGGCCCACGCCCCCCCAGCCTCTACCCCCGCGACGCTTCTGGGACTGGGCTTGTGTGTGTGTGTGTGTGTGTGTGTGTGTGTGTGTGTGTGTGTGTGTGTGAGTGTGTGTGTGTGTGTGTGAGAGAGAGAGGCCTTTTGTTTATCTAAATTTCCCAAGAGCAGCAGGGACTTTCATAATTTTAAAAACCAAAAAAACTTTCACCAAGCTTATCCACAATGTGGAGTATGATTGTGTGGAACTAAATTAAAGAAGACATATGTGTCCTCAAGAGACTGTATGGGGGGGGGGGGGTGTCAGCAGGACCCAAGACTTGACGGAAGCTCTTCATACATGTAAATCAACACTCCTATGTTTGATTTTCAGACAGGGGAATAATTTGAGAGAGGCTGTCACATTATGAAGCCAGAAAGAACTGTTTCCGGGCTGCAGACTTCAGAAACAGGTTGTTTCTTGATCAGCAGATACAGCGAGCAGAGTCTTCTCCAAATGAAGGACAGCAAGATGCAGAAACATTAGTAACTTTTAAGTACTGGCTCAGGCTTTCACGGTCAGTATCCATCAGCTCCAACGTTTCTCAGTGTTCAACGTCAAGTCTATCCAATTATAGTTGACACAGTTTAAAAACTTGAGAACCGTTGAAGCTGATTAGTATCTTTTCATTGAAATCTCTGTTTCTGATATAATACGTGAAGGCCTCGCGTGTAATGTGACCCACAGTTTTCAGAGGCAATCCCTGGAAGGCAAGCGCTCTGGGACATCGGGGCTTGCTCCAGTCTTTAGCCCAAGGAAAAGTAAGTCGTAAGAATTGGAGTGAGCAGGGCCACTCAGAGGAATTCGTGATGCCATCTTATGGTGATGGCACCTGAAGGTCTAGATGCCTTTAAAAGTGGGTTGGATAAACTCATGGAGGAAAAGTCCATCACAAGTTACAAGCATAAACAACCTCCTGGTTTTAGAAGTAGTTTTTCTCTGTATGCCAGGTGCAAGGGAGTGGAAACAGGATACAGGTCTCTTGTTGTCTGTGTGCTCCCTGAGGCATCTGGTGGGGCCACCGTGAGATACAGGAAACTGGACTAGATGAGCCTTTGGCCTGATCCAGCAGGGTTCTTCTGATGTTCTTAATTTTATCAGGGGGTACAAAGTTTCTTTTGGGCCCCTTCTCTTCATGTGAATTTGGCTCCTGGGCCCCCTTTTTTGTTCCTGGGCCCCCTTTTTGACACATTTCAATCCTGGGCCCAGGTACGATTGTACCCCCTTAACCCCCCTTCTCAGAGGGCCTGAGAGTGACTAGGACTATGTCGTCCCAGGCATACTTTAATATGCCTGACTGAATGGTCTTAAGGAAGCAAAATGCCTACAAAGTATTGGTATGAGTTAGTCCTGAGCAAGTACTCCTAAACTTGGGGAGGGGGAAAAAAAACCCAATGAAAGTCTACTGCACACAAACAACACACCAGTGACTCTAAAAGGAGTGGCTTGCCCAATTAAACCCTAGACTTAAGATGCAGTGCAAGGAACGAAAGGTGACACAGCCTCTGTGCAGCACTGATTAGTTGGCATTTCCTCCTGACTGAACCAGGATACACACTGAGGAGGGTCAGGGGAACAATCGTCCGTGCCAAGCAACTGGCCACTCCATTCTAGGGTGCCTCACAATGATAGAATCCTTGGCACACAGTATCCGTACAACAGGCATCATTTGCCAGTTTCCCACCCCAGATGGTACCGGTACTGCATCTTCAATGCAACCTGATGCAACTGTCCCAAGTTAGAGACATTGAGTTTCTACCTTTGTTGCTCCTCTGGAAATTCTATCAGTGTTAAGAGGGGTCTTAACAGCGACAATGACTCCGTTAAGGAAGCGGTGGAGGGGGGAGGACGGTTCTACTGGCAGCCAGAAGTACATGTGAAATCCATTTCTCTCTTTTCTTCCACTCTGAATGAGCTCAGCTTTTGACACAGAAGGTGTCAGCCACTGTAATCAAATTTAAAGAGGAAAGTGATGCTACATATTCACTGCTCCAGGAGGAGGCAGGAAAAAAAGGATATTCACAATATACGTAATCACAATGCCTGTAAACGCATTGTAGTTTAGCACCGTGTCCTAGAATTCCACTCTGACTGACCTGTTCAGGAGGAAGGCGGCATTGTAAATGACACTTCCTCAATTATAGGGTGGGCATGTATAATTGACACCTATTTCTATCTTCCAACAATTCCAGTTTCCAAATCAGTGTCCTAACTAAGCACAATGGAAATCTTACAAATACCCTTGCCTCTAACGTGATAAGTAGAAACTTATAGAGGGGGGGGGATAGATGAAGGCTTGCTCTGCTTCCCTTATAATTGCAACCGAAAAAATGATTTACATAAGGGAATGAGTGATGCTGACACATCATCAATCCTGCCGCTTCCCCTCCTAATCTTCAGACAAGCTCAGTTTGCCAAATTCAAATGACCCACGATGCCATTTTGGAACCAAGAAGCCATGAAAGTTACAATAGTGTGAATCACTTCCTGCAGAAAACAGCAATGGTTACCTTTTTTTAAACCACAAATGTGTTTACCTGAATATTTGCCTACAAAGGATGCGCATATAGCCATCGTAAGCGTACAGCATGCAGCAGGTTCTCTATCCGGCACTGCTTTTACTGTGCAAATGAGATATTTAATATACGACACTGGATGTGCCACCACAGGGTGGGATTCAGATTATCCACTATGATGTTTGTCTGCAATGAAGCCCTTTTATAAGAACCTAAGAACCTAAGAAGAGCCCTGCTGGATCAGGCCAAAGGCCCACCTAGTCCAGCCTCCAGTATCACACAGCGGCCCCACCAGATGCCTCAGGGAGCACACAGCCAACAAGATAACCTGTTTTCTGTTGTCACTCCCTTGCACCTGGCACAGAGAAAACTTACTTTTAAAGCACTGAAGACCTTCTAAAGACCTTCATTTGGCTCAAGCTGAACCTCTTCAAAGTCAGAACCAGACCACAATCATGGGTGGTGGTTTGTTCATCCGTCTACATCGCGAGGATGAGCTCTTCAGTGCATAGTCCCACCAACATCAGTTGCTGGAGCAAGGAGAAAGAGACTGCTTGGTTGACCAGACAAGGACAGAATCCTAAAATTTACCAGTGCTTGAATTACAGGGGACAGAATTACAGGGGGCCCTTCTCCCTCACATTGTGATGATCCCTCTAGACACTGATTTTGAAGGTTACAGTGACACCATGGTTTGTCTAAAACCAGGGGAAGTGAGGGGGTTGCATTGTAGATTACATAAATAGCCCCTACACAATCTTGCTCTCCACATGCTCATCCTAACGAGCGATTATAAATTATGCCTGCTTTCATTTCTTATAGCAGATGCTTGAAGATAGAAGAAGAATATACAACTGAGAACACAGATGGGAAAACCTAGTGCAACCACCACATCATCAGATAGACACAACTTGGAGCTCTTTCGCTTGCATTTCTTATCGACGGAATATTTCCAACTATTTCACCTATGTCACACTTTCCATTCCTTGGTTCTTCAGTCTGATAGCTCTGTGCTAATATTCTTCCTCACTGTGACCGAGTACTTCAAATGCCTCTGTTTGTTTACCGTACATTATATTTCAAGCTGTCTAGCAATATACGCAGAGTTCTCCCATCTTCTTTAATAAGAACATAAGAACATCAGAAGAGCCCTGCTGGATCAGGCCACAGGCCCATCTAGTCCAGCTTCCTGTATCACACAGTGGCCCCACCAGATGCCTCAGGGAGCACACAAGACAACAAGATACCTGTATCCTGTCGCCACTCCCTTGCACCTGGCACAGAGAAAACCTGCTCCTACAACCAGGAGGTTGCTTATCCCCCATCATGGCTTGTAAGCTGTGATGGACATTTCCTCCATAAATCTGTCCAATCCCCTTTTAAAGGCATCCAGGCCAGGTGCCATCACCACCTCCTGTGGCAAGGAGTTCTACAAACCAATTACATGCTGGGTAAAGAAATATTAGGTAATATTATAATATTACCTAATATTAGGTAAAGGTAAAGGTGACCTCTGACAATTAAGTACAGTCGTGTCCGACTCTAGGGTGTGGTGCTCATCCCCATTTCAAAGCCGAAGAGCCAGTGTTGTCCGAAGACGCCTCCGTGGTCATGTGGCCGGCATGACTCTACTTGCCGTAGTGCGTAGCATGCGGCTGGAACACGGAGCGCTGTTTACCTTCCCGCAAGCGGTACCTATTTATCTACTCGCATTAACATGCTTTGGAACTGCTAGGTTGGCAGGAGCTGGCCAAGCAACGAGAGCTCACCCCGTCGCGGATTCGAACTGCCTGCTTTTCGATCGACAGCTCATGGTTCAGCGGTTTAACCCACTGCGCCACCCGCACCTGTCAATCACAAGATAAAGCACCTTGTTTAAAAGTTGCAAAGTTTAACTCCTTTTGAGTTATACACGACCATGGATAGAAATGTTAGATGGAGAATTCCCAGTTACCCGCGCGAGCGTTCAGTGCACAGAAAGTGTGCAGGATGGAGCCCTGAGTCGTTATGTCTGGAACCTTCATCATTATGGAGTGTGTAATACAGGGATTGTAACAAGCGTCTTTTGCGAGCTGCCTGGGCCTGTTCTCTGAGCCACATCAAGCACTAAGTTTAAATGAAACTGCTCCCAAGTTTCCTAAATGGTTTAATAAAACATATACTGACTGTAATATTCAGTTTATAGTAGAAAACTATCGCCCCTTGGTTTGAAAAATGACCTCCAGTTGGCAATTTTACTCTCAGCTTCATAGATTATAGTCCACTGTTGGTCATTTACTCAGTCCACAGAGCAATACTTTTCCATAACAAGCTCAAACGGCAATCAGTATTTGTAGGCTGCTCCACAAGCTGAGGATAATACTCCCCAACACATTCTATTATGCAACTAAACAAAAGGAATAACAACCTGGTGACACTGACACGGAGAGAAAAGGAATGCTTAGTCTTCTTATGCCGAGACATCCTGAGGGTCGGGGGGGGGGGAGAAGGAAAAAAATACATTTCTTTGTATTTTTTGCAGTTTTCTGTTGCCTTTGATGTGTTCAGTACAAAATAAAAAGTCTCTAATTCGATTCTCTTTTCACTAATGACATTTGGCTTTGTCTCGTCTTAAGTCTATTCTTATTTTAATGCACTATAGCAAATGCTAGATCCAATTAGAGCTGATCAACTTTAAGGAAATTAGCGAAGTACCCTAAAGTTATGAAATCTTGATCGTAATAACGGAGTCAAGGCTCAGTCTTGAAAAGGCACAATTGGAGATAACTCGAGATCAGTCTTGAAAAGGCACAATCGGAGACAACTCAACTGCTCTTAGATAAAGAAAACACATCATCAAATTTAACAGCCTGGGGCTGATGTTTTAGATCGACCCATAAATGGCCATTTCAGCATTTAAATATCAGAATCCTGCGCTGGAAAACCAAGGCCCCATGTACCAAAAACAACAGGCGTATGCACTCTGGCTAATTCTCAGAACTATTCATTTGGAAGGTCTTAATCCCATTTCTGGATGTTTTGTTATCTTAGAGAAGTTTTGTGCAAGCAAGATCTAACAGCCATGCACTTGCAAATCAACACCATGCTACTACTGTCTAGCCTTGCACAGAGGCAGCCTGGGACTTGCAATCAGAAAAGCATAATATCCCTTCTCCATCTCAGTGCTTGTGTTTAGCTCCCTCAAGAAATAAAAGGACATCTCTGATAAAGGCACAAAAGTTGTAGGTTAGAAATCAAACCAATGTTACTTGCATTCTGCTTACGTTTGCAGAAGGCTTTGACGGTGGCCTGTAGCCCAAAGTTGTGAGTACAAACACAAAAACAAAATGTAAAACAAAATTTCATAAGAACATACATAAGAAGAGCCCTGCTGGATCAGGTCAAAGGCCCATCTAGTCCAGCTTCCTGTATCACACAGTGGCCCCACCAGATGCCTCAGGGAGCACAAGACAACAAGATAACCTATTTCCCGTTGACACTCCCTTGCACCTGGCACAGAGAAAACCCACTTCTAAAACCAGGAGGTTGCATATGGCTTGTAACTTGTGATGGTCTTTTCCTCCATGAATCTGTCCAAACCCTTTTTTTCTCCAAATTACAAATTTGTTAGCATTCTATTCCCTCTACTCCACCACCACCCCAGTATCACGGCAGGTAAATGCAGTCACTTTAAGGAAAACCTCACCTTGTATAAGATGCATAAATGAGAAGAAAAAGTTAGGAAAGCAAGCAGGGAACCTAAAAAAAAAAACCCCAAGGCTGCACACGCACGCACACACACATATACACACGCTATTTCAAGGCTTCTTCCAACATATGA
The DNA here is from genome assembly GCA_026170595.1 of Plestiodon gilberti rubricaudatus. Taxonomy (NCBI): domain Eukaryota; kingdom Metazoa; phylum Chordata; class Lepidosauria; order Squamata; family Scincidae; genus Plestiodon; species Plestiodon gilberti. The sequence continues at coordinate 9,859,128 of JANXHW010000010.1, read as the reverse complement.
GAAACATACAAGAATCCTGAAGGACCATCAATTGAGAGTCAAATTTCTATAAGAAAAATGCAATTTCTTAGGCATGTTCTGTCCATCCCAGCTTGAAACACCCTATCAAAACCTTACGTTCATCACTAAGTCAATATAAAAGTTTGGCATATAGAATGATTCAGCCTTCCTAGCAAAAGAGGATGACCCTTTATGTGGAAATTCAGCAGTGGATTTACATGCTTGTCTCATTAATACTATTGGGCAAATTAGATGATACAATTTTATGATTTAGGAAAAAAGCCTTTTAGTTTCAGAAGTAGCAATTTCCTTTTTAAAAAACATCTTTCATTTTTTAAAGCAATAAAAAGTGGCATATATGTCCCATACCATAATGGATTAATTAAGGAATATTATGTTTATCCTAAGTCCTGACCAAGTTGTACATCTTCATAATTCACTCATAAAAATTAATGCATTTTCCAACACTCCATAATGATCTATCACCTATTTTTTTTGCCATACCTGTTCAGAATAAATTGTTCCAAATTGGATTATTCTGAGACACGGCAAGGAGCATTTAAAAAAAAAAAATAAACCGTTATTTTAGGAATTTATAGCGCTATGCACCAAAATCTTAATCTTCTCACTGTGTGTTTGAACTGTCATGTTACTTCCACTGTTATAAAATCATGCTGTTATTGCCACACCTATTTTTGTTTCAAACCAAATGCTCTCTCTCTCTCTCTCTCTCTCTCTCTCTCTCTCTCTCTCTCTCTCTCTCTCTCTCTCTCTCACGTCAAGCTTTGTCACAACCTATTTATTTTTAAAAGATTTCTTTGTTATTGACCATTCATGTAGGCAGTACAAAAATATTCATGCAGTGGCTCATAAAACCCTCAAATCTCCAAATCGACAGACAAAAAAAGAATAATCCCCAAAATAATAATGTACAGATGTTCCTTATTTAAATTAGCTGTTGGCATTTAATGCTGCCAATCACATATGCGATCAAGTTTGTGAATTTCCCAGGTATTCAACGTTTTATAGCAGGTTGTTTATCCTCCAGTTGGATAATCGTTCCAGATGATTGAAATAGATAATTGATCAATGAATAGAAAATGTTAGGTGAGTGGGGCTATCGAAGGGCTCCAAGTGGCCAGTTGCATTTTTATTATTCATTCAACGTGTCTTTTTCTTCTGCTGCTAATATTACTTGTTTCCTTTTGCTCTTCAATCTACAATATCATCTCAAAAAGTAATTTGCATTTAGTGATCATCTGCAAAGTAATCCCATTCTCAAATATAAAATAAGAATCTTATTCTCAAATCTCTGTGCAGGCAGAATCTGTAACCACCTCACAGTACTGTACTTTGCAGTGCAGGTGATATGTTTACTTTGCATCCTTGCCCCTGCTTCTGAACTAAGCGAGAACAGGTAGCTTAAGGTAAAGGTAAAGGTGTCCCTTGACATTTAAGTCCAGTCGTGTCCGACTCTAGGGTGCGGTGCTCATCCCTGTTTCGAAGCCGAAGAGCCAGCGCTGTCCAAAGACGCTTCCGTGGTCACGTGGCCGGCATGACAATATGGAACGCTGTTTACCTTCCCGCAAGCGGTACCTATTTATCTACTCACATTAAGATGCTTTCGAACTGCTAGGTTGGCAGGAGCTGGGCTGAGCGGCGAGAGCTCACCCCGTTGCGCGGATTCCAACTGCCGACCTTTCGATTGACAGCTCATGGCTCAGCGGTTTAAACGGTAAATCTCCATGCAAAATTCTGCCCTATGTTACAAGTATAAAGTGTGCAACAACAGCAGCAAATATCTTGTTGACCTGCCCAGAGCCTGTCGGGGCCATTCTGAGGTGCTTGCCAAGCTCTGACATACTTGGTTCTTGTGTTGTTTGGAAAATCTGTGGTTCATAGATTTGTGGATCAAGAATCAGTCCCTTCCACCATCTTCCCTTCCAGCTGTTCTCTCTCTATAGAAGAGTGTGGAAGCCACTGACATAACAACATGAACTTTAAAAAATGTTATGACGAAACGGTTAAACATAGCCAGCCCTATGATATGTATACCAACGATACATGCTGAAGAATTCAAGAAATTTATCTTAGGGTAAATGATGAAAAAGTATAATGGATATGAAACAGAGAGAAGATTTGGGGCACAGTGGAGGAAGCAATATTTTAAGAACATCAGAAGAGCCCTGCTGCTGGATCAGGCCAAAGGCCCATCTAGTCCAGCTTCCTGTATCTCACAGTGGCCCCACCAGATGCCTCAGGGAGCACACAAGACAACAAGAGACCTGTATCCTGATGCCACTCCCCTTAAGAACATCAGAAGAGCCCTGCTGGATCAGGCCAAAGGCCCCTCTAGTCCAACTTCCTGTATCTCACAGTGGCCCCACCAGATGTCTCAGGGAGCACACAAGACAACAAGATACATGTGTCCAGTTGCCACTCCCTTGCACCTGACATACAGAGAAAACCTACTTTTAAAACCAGGAGGTCGCTTATGGCTTGTAACATGTGATGGACATTTCCTCCATGAATCTATCCAATCCCCTTTTAAAGGCATCTAGGCCAAGTGCCATCACAACATCCTGTGGCAAGGAGTTCCACAGATTAATTACACGCTGGGTGAAGAAATATTTTCACTAGTTCCATCCAGGGAGATGGCCAAGATTTTGTATCACAGAGATAGGTGGAAAGGGCTGAACAGAAATTTTTTTTGGAAACCTCAGATAAGAATCGCAGCTGGCTCAATATTGAACATATTATAGATATCACATACCTACATAATACCCATATAGAAGACAAGAGCATACAGGGGGTTAAAAACCATATTATATTGGCTATTATAGGACTCAGAAGGTCTTGTCCATGTTCTCAGCTTTTGTAAGTACATTGGGCAGTACCATGTTGACTCAAAACCCTGCATACACAAGTGCCCTGATCCGATGAGATAGAATCCAACGTTCTGTGCTTAGATTTCCTACAGGAACCAAACACGTTACAATACATTTCTGGGCATGGGACATGTTATATGGCCCTTCCAAGCTGTTCATGAAAGCATGCCCTTCCATTCATGCTGCAATACAGATGGGCAATGCACACACCCTAAGCATTGCATAGGGTTGTACCAATGGGCAGACTAATCTAAGAGTGCTCTAGAATTAATCCAAAATGACCAGATTAATTTGGGGAACATCTCCCAGATGTGACGAAAATGGATTCTTAGGGCCTACTGCATACTGATAATGTTATCAGTGTTTATCATGGCCTAGAAGATTCAGTTCCAACTGCAATGATTCTGGGGGAAATGGGGCTCTTGTTGCCCTAGAGGACTCACTGGGGAATCTGTGGGTCCCCAATGCCCTGGAGGCACTGCATTTGCACATAACAGCCTAGAAGAGTGGTTCCCAAACTGGGAGGCATGGCTCCCAGGGGAGCTGCGGATACCAGCCAGGGGAGCCGCGGATACCAGCCATGGGAGCCGCGGAGTTCCACGGAATCCTCTCGGAAAACAGTGCCATGCCAATTGGCAGGCATCCACATCATGTCATTGACCAACAGTCGCCAATGGTCAAAGGAGCCACAGGTCAAAAAGGTTTGGGAAACACTAGCCTAGAAACTTCTATTAACAAGAAAAAATGATGCATAAAGAGTATAATCCCTGCAAATGTAATATATTAATCCTAAAGTGGAAGGGCTGTAGCTCAGGAGCAGAATGCCTGTTTTATATGCGGGGGGTCCCAAGTTCTATCCCTGGCCTCTCCAGGTAGGGCTGAAAAAGAGGCCCTTCTGAAACCCTGGAGAATTACTGTCAGTCACTGTATAAAGACTACTGAACTAGAAGGTCTATAAGACAGCTTCCTAAGCAAGTGAATCAGGGCAAATGGGTTTCCAGGATATACACTCCATGTCATTTAAAAAATAAAAAATAAAAAAATCTTTCCTCCACCACCTAATCTCAAAAGCTATATTAGTTATTATTTTACACAGTGGGGCCATTATTATTTATTATTTTTATTTTTCATATTTTTATACCGATCTTCCTCCAAGGAGCTAAGAGTGGTGTACATATTTCCTCCCCTCCTTTTTTTTTGTCCTCACAACAACCCTGTGAGGTAGGTAGGGCTGAGAGATAGTGACTGGCCCAAGGTCACCCAGGAAGCTTCGTGGCTGAGCGGGGATTTGAACCTGGATCTTCCAGGTCTAAGTCCGACTCCCAAACCACTACACCATCCTGGCTCCATCCTGTACATCCATTAGGTACAGGAAGCTTAGATATAAGATATAATAGCCACACACACACACACACACACACACACACACACACACACACACACACTTCTTCAACATTTAAAATTCAGACCAATGAAACATTTTTTTTCATCTTCCTACTTACGTGTAGCCAGCATTCTCTGCCTACAACTCAAATTATCATTTGTTTCCATTGTGCAAAATGAACTGACCCAGAAAGCAAGAAGGGTGAGAACCCATATTTGCTTGGTTTATTCTGTAGCCAAAAGTTCACGAACAACACAGTTGGTGCATCACACAGCAACCACTGGATGCCTATTGTTAAGACACAGCTGTTACTGGGGGGGAAAAAAGATGTCAAACCTTGCCACTCACAAATTAAAAAGCAGAGCGGTGGTGTGTCTTTGAGGGTTTGCAAAGATATATTCGATCCCTGCCATTTTGCCCCGCATCAGGTTTGATGTGATTAGTTGCCAACGTAATTCTCACAGAGGGAAATAAAATTCCCTCAAATAGGATATCGCCCATTCACAGGATGTTGAGCTCACCAGTTGAGAAAAAGAGATTTCTGCTAGTATCAGTTTATACTTCCACATCAACAGGAAATAGCTAATTATCCTAAGTATAATATATAAGGAGAATTGGGGGAAATTCAATTTCTAATACTTTGTCATAGATGCCTCCACCTGGAGACGTCTTTTCTTTCCTTTCTGTCTTTTTTCTCCCTCTTCTAGCCATCGGCAGCTCAGTATAAACAAACTCAGTTTTGTAAGGTGCTTAGAACTGTAGTCAGATTTTGAAATGCAAGTAGATTCCTTGAGAGCCAGCAATCTTACCTGTGCAATCTCAGGGAGTGCAATCTCTTACAAATTGCTCAGACACTCTCCCTCCCCCCCCCCAAAAGCCCCTCACTAGGGGCTCCTGACTGTTACGAGACAACCTGCAGGCCACACACTCTGCACTGAAAACCTGTTATAGCCTCTGATGTTAGACACTTACCTAGATATGTGCAAAATTCCTCCTTTTTTCCCCCAAAGCTCTTTTTACCTTCCTCAAAATTCCAAAAGATGTTTTACCTAAGCAAAGTCAGTGCCACAGAAAAGACACATGTGTACTGGGCAGCTCTTGTGAACAGGACATGATTGTAAACATTGCTACTGCCAAGGATGGAGTTTAGGGCAGATCTCCAACATGGAGCCATTAAACTAAGCTCAGAATGGATCTCTTTAAGAACCAGTGGAAAGAGATGAAAAGGAAGAGGAAGCCTAGCATAAGCTATCCCAGTGGTAAGCAGCTTCTTACACTACTACATTCGAGTGTTTCGTTTGAAAAATCTCTAGATAATAGTAATTGTTTCATTACGTGTCAAGGAGGAAATGTTGATTAGCTAAAGCTTCTCTCTATGATTCTTATACGAGGTTGCAGGCGAGTAAGCGCGCAACACTTCCCTTTTGTTTGATATATTGTACTATAACAAGGAGGTTCTTCGCATTATCGGCTTGGCTAACAGCACGGTTAAACCTCACGTGAGAAATTAAGGCTGCAATCCTAGAGACACTGTCCCGGGAGTAAGCCCCATTGAATACAATGGGACATACTTCTGAGTTGACACGCACAGGCTTGTACCACCAAGAAGTACAGTGCAAGTGCCCTATGGGATCGGAGGACTGTGATTGTCTACGTTGTTTCCAAGGCACCTTTTCTGGGAGGCTCACTCTATCCCGCTAAGTGTGTGTTTGCAGTTTACATCATCTGTACAAGCGGAGCTAAGCAATAATCAGCTGCCCCCAAATTAACATGTGAAGTAGATGAGGCCCTGGAAGGTACAGGATGCAAATAGGAACCCACAAGTGGAAAGATTGTTCTGATGAGGAGGCTGTAAGTAAAGGGAGGCTTCTGAATGTTTCCATCCATGATGAGCGAGGGAACAAGGACACAGAGAAGGTGAAGTATGCATTTCACATGTAATTCTCCTTGACTTTATAAAGGCCCCTGGGATTTTTTTTCTTTCTTTAAATAAAACCTTATATCCACACACTGGTACCATTAACCATAACCCCAAATATTAGAGCGATAAAGAGCTTTAAAAAAATAATAATGCAGAAATACACTTATATTTAAAATGTTTGTAGCATTTCCAAGACGCAAAGCACTTTAAACCCTTTAAAAAAAATCAAGGATTTTCTCAACAGCACAGTGATGCAGGTCAATATTATAACTGCATTTTATATGGGAAAAATAATGGGGTATTGTGGCTGTCTAGTTTTAAATATGTGTTGGGGGGGAGAGGCTGATGGGGACATGGTGCCCCTGTTAGGGAGATCTCAGGCGGAATAGTTAAAGGCTTGTTACTTTCTTGACCCTACTTTAAAAGGCGCCTCTTTGTCAGTTACCGAGTTAAAATTGTAACTGACAATTACAACCTCTGGGCCATCAGATTTCCTCACAGACCACCAACTCAAAGGGTCATGTTAAGATCTCTGTGTCTACCTTTCCATGCCACCTGTATACAGGCTGCCTGTTCTGGCTCCGTTGGTAGAGCGATCGTCTCACAAATGCCTGAAGATCTGAAGGACAGCAGTTCAAGACGGCCGGAAGTCTGTCGGAGAGCTGCTGGCACGCCAAGCTGATAAGCTGCAGAGCCTCTGTGGGGGAGTGGAGCTGCAGCTGCAGCGCTTGAGTGGCAGCCGCCAGTCAAGGTTGCTTGTGTCAGCTAAAGCGTGTTGAGGCGAACGCCAGAGAGAGAGAGAGAGCTGGACTGTGAAAGCAACATCTAGAATGAAGGGTTCTAAAAAAGATTAGAACGTTATTATATCGTAAAAACCCCTTGGGGTTTAGGACAGCCTGCCCATGTACACCGCCTTGAATTAAAGTTGGAGGAGAAATCCAATGACCAGAAAGGCGGTATATAAATACTGTATATTATTATTATATATTATTCTCAGTGGGAACTTCTTTTCTTGCAGGAGTCAAGCTATCCCAACATCCCACCAAGCCTTGCCTAGTGTCTTCCTGGAATGTGTCCATTGTGCATTTCAGGTCACACATTTGTCAGTCAGACCTAACATGTTTACAGCAGCCGTTCCTCTCCTCTTCACACCCTACATTTACTGCAGAACAACACACTGGTGGAACCCAGCTGCCTCGTATTGTGAAGTGGACCTCAGTGCTTCAGCGTCTGAAATAAAGGCAGCCAAATTGACTGCGGCCGCTTTTGAAGGTCAATTAGCAGGGGCCACTTCACACATGCATGTACATTACTTGATTTCTCATCATTTGGTTAATCAGCCCTTCATGATTCCACTGAAAAGTGACTCCACTGAAAAGCATTTTCTTTTTTTTGGGGGGGGGAATGGTATTGGAAGTTCTGTCTTCACACAGAACATGCACACAGAATGAAGAGCCCTAAGTGAGTTTGCCATGACCCAAAAGGTTGAGTGTTTGAGAGGACTGACTCCGATTCTTCATGAAGCCCAACATATATGGACATCACAACTGTGAAATCATTGTACTACTAGACTGAGGAATACTAGATTTTAGCAACATTATTGAAGAATCCACTGTCACAGCTGAATAACATTTACATGGTGCACTGTTTTTGTGGCTGTGGCTGTGGCTGTGGGTGTGTTTTGCATGACGAGCCATCAGAATAGGTAAGTCAAGCTCCTTTCACCCATCTTCTTTCTGGAGTAAAGTATAATCACTTCTGCCAATGGCCTCTCCACACACAATATCCCATTCCAGGTAACTGCCTTTCTTGACCCAGTGAAATATCGAGAAAACGCTCCTATTCCTTAACAAACGTCTGTCTGTCTGTCTAATGAAACTTCTCTTAAATCTATCACAGCGCAAACCTAACCAACTTTACAGCACCTCAATGCGTGCAACACCTTTACAGCACCTTTACAGCAATGCAACCTCGAGGTGAGGGAACAAATGTTCCCTCATCTTGAAGAGGCCTCCATAACTGCCCCTGCACTGCAAAATGCAGTGTGCGCCCTATTGGCACAGCTGCATTGGCGTTGGAAAGTTGGTTAGGATTGCGCTGTCAGAGTGATAATGCTCAGCAACTGGCAGTCCCCGGGTCAAATCCAGCCACAGGAAGCCAGTTTGCTGGCCCACAAACCACAGGGGCATTTTGCCAGTTATGCTGCCCATTCCATGAAACCAAGCATTGGATTTCACGTGTGCAACCCAATGTGGCAGATTTTCCATTATAAATGGAATCCTTCATGACTCTAGTTTAGTTCCCAGGATGCGTACATGTGCAAATGAATCACAGCATCCCTACAAAACAAAAACAACCACCTCTACTTCTCACCGGTAAAGTTCACCAGGGTATGAGAACAGAGTCTCATTTGCTACACATGCCTTAAGTCTGGGCAGACCTATTTACTTTAGAACAGGGGTTCTCAACCTTTGGAGGCCTGGGTACCCCCTATCACGGTCCAATTTTCTGAAGTACCCCCTGCTAATTAACTGCTAATTAATTGGATTAATTAATTAATTAATTAATCAGGTAATTAATCATTATATAAAAAGTACTAAAACAATTTTAAATGTGAAAAATGTCTTATTTAACTCAGAGAGAGAGAGAGAGAGAGAGAGAGAGAGAGAGAGAGAGAGAGAGAGAGATGCAAGGATCTCTTTTTTTCTCCCAGTCACACTTCCCAAAATCAGCTCCTCCCTCCCCCACCCCACCAAAGTACATTTTCAAAGTAGAAAAATAAGCCCAAAACCAAAATCAGAGAGACAGAAGGGCTCCAAAAAGAATTACAATTTAAAATGCATGTTAATTAACACTTAATTAGCTGCTGATGGGGCAGATAAGGGACAGGGCTTGGCGTACCCCCAGCAAGAGGTCCGCGTACCCCTAGGGGTACCCGTACCACAGGTTGAGAACCCCTGCTTTAGAACATCCCTTTTTCAACGAACTCCACAGAACGTGTGGCCTGGTACTTCCTGCTCCAAGCTACCTACACACAACTTACATGGAGCAAAGAAGAAATAAAGGCAACCTTTTAACTCCTACCTCTTTCCCTTTGAAACACAGCCTAAAATGCATTAGTAAACGTTTTGTTTCATTTTTAAAAGGATGTTTTAATGAAGGAGAAACACTCTAACCAGCATATGCATTTTTTTTCCTTGTAAGTCAAAGGATTCACCTAACAAATCATAATCCACAATGATACAACCTTCCCCCATCGAAGAAAAATGCATACAAAAATAATAAAAAAATAAAAAAGGTTGCCCTGGCAAAGAATTGTGAATTTCATTAAATATGTTAACAGGGGGAGGAAAAAAAATTCAGCTTTGAAAAATAGTAATCCTGTCTTTCAACAAAAATATTATAGGAAGCTATGAATTTGGTAGATCTGAATAGGCTGTTGGTACATGTTTTACTAAGGTAATATAATGGCACACTATTATTAGATCACATTAATCATTACTATGCCAAAGGCAGTGACAGCCCCACTGAAAAGGATTGAAAGGGCTGGTAATGGATATAAATTACCCATTGTGTGATAAAAGGATTTTTACTAAGAAGGTAAGAATAAAACAGCAAATTTCTAATATAACTGTTGTGCAAAAAAATAAAAAATACCACCCCAAAATAAAAGTAATCCTCTGTTGGTAATACCCACAAAAAATCTAAAGTAAGCACTTCTGAAACAAGATAATGTTGCAATCTTTAAAAAAAAATGTATACAGTATGAAATTAATTTTTTGGCATCTCCTATTGCAATCAGTTTCAGTGGTTCAGGGGATGACCTCTAAGGAATATGGTCAGAAAGAAAGGTAGCGTTTGCTAATTAGAAGTGAAGACGGTTTTATGTAGATGCATTTAAGCCGCTCAGCAGGTTCAGTAGTGGATTGCCAAGAACCCCAATATTATATGCTGTTTATGGCAACTAGTTCAATCATCTTTTCTAAGTTCTTGGTACACAAAAGCAAGGAATGAATCCTTTATACAAGGGTGGAAGTCTTTCCCTAGGCAATTTTTTTAAATTGTTATTACTGAGGGTGGGCAACTTGTCTAGCACCAAGGCCACACTGGAAACATATCATGAAGTCTGTGGCTAATCTGCATATGTAGTTAACTTATAATTAGCCTAATTTACATATTATTTACATGTTTGTGATGGATTGCAAGCCAGAACTAGCACACATTGTGTTCTCATTCTGCGATAATTCCAGAATAAGTCTAAATGGGGAAAAACATTGCCAGCACTGCAAAAATCTTCCTATATGGATATTACTGGGGATAAGCAGAACCTGCTGGTTCTCTTCTGTAATTAATTTGGGCTTTTAAAAAATTAATCATGGTTCCAATCTGTAATTAGTTCAGACACCAACATGGAATCTGAATTAATTACAAATTGCTCAGTCCTGGCACACCAAGGGTGGCACCAGTGTGCCACTATACAGGGGACTCCAAGCATGCCCAGGCCGCTTGGCATCAAGGGAGCATAACTGTGAGGCACCCTGGACTTTGGATCAAGTTTGACCTGAATGGTGGGAATGAGCAGAGAGGACTTGTGAGCCTCTATGATTGGCAGAGAGGACTTGTGAGCCACAGCCTATGGGTCTATGGGTCTACTTGGATGTGTGCCAGCTAAACGGTTGGCGCAAATTCGGGCAGCTCCGTGTCGGGCTTTCAGGCCAGGGAAGGGGGAGAGGATTTGGCGGAGACCTTTCTCCACCAAGCCTGCCCCCTCCCAGGCCTGATCCGCCCTCCTCCCTGGCCCGGAACGCCCCCTCCTCTCCCCGTTCTACAGGCCAGCAGGAGCTTACCTGCTCTGGCGGGGACTCCAACGACATCTGGCGTCGGCACGCCAGCACAGGCCGTTCCATCGGCGTCACAAGCCTCCGTAGAGCCGCAACGTGCCTTATGGTACGTTTGCGACAGCACACATGCTCGATCCACTGGTGGAAGACGGCATAGGATTGGGCTGCCCAGCTGCAATCCTATGCAAACTTACTAGGGACTAAATCCTATTAAACTCAATGGTGCTACCTTCAGACTGAACATGAATAGAATTGCACGGTTGGCCATATCCAGGAGCCTTGTTCCTGAGCTGAGGCCTGGAAAATGAGAACACTCCCACCCTGTTCTTTCTACTGTGAAGCCCAAAATCATTTACAGTAGGGACAGTACAGCTGAGACAACATGATAGACACTTTTACACTCTGGTGCATGCCAATGACATCAGCAAAATCTAGAGACCCGTAGGCAGGTCTAGGCCCTTTACGTGATCCATTATGGACCCTTGTAGACTCTGGTTAATCCAAGCATGGTTTGAAAAGAATGTGGCAGGTCAATTACCCTACGGTTGGCACAGAAATTCAGTCATCCCGGATTTTGGCACCATCTCTAGTTCCACAGTGACACCCACATTTGCTCTGAGGGTCCTGCTTGAATGGCAATGCTAGTATATATTTATTTAGTTACAAAGTTCTGTCTTTATCAAAGAGGAGGACATCTGCATCACGTACAAAAGCATTGTTGCATTTTTCTGTTCACAAGGCTGGACCCCAAACTCTACAAAAATGCAGCATATGTGCTCAAGGTTCTTATCTTACGTTATTTAGTACTGATTTAACAATAAAAAAAGCTTTCATTTTAGGGCTGCTTCTCATGCACCCTTAAGAACATAAGAACATAAGAAGAGCCCTGCTGGATCAGGCCAAAAGCCCATCTAGTCCAGCTTCCTGTATCACACAGTGGCCCCACCAGACGCCTCAGGGAGCACACAGCCAACAAGATAACCTGTTTCCTGTTGCCACTCCCTTGCACCTGGCACAGAGAAAACCTACTCCTACAACCAGGAGGTTGCTTATGGCTTGTAACCTGTGATGGTCTTTTCCTCCATGAATCTGTCCAAACCCCTTTTAAAGGCATCTAGGCCAGGTGCCATCACCACATCCTGTGGCAAGGAGTTCCACAGATGAATTACAGTCTTAATACGTCTGAACCTGCTGTGGGGCTTTTCAAAGTGCAGGGCACGTCCAAAGTATGTACAGTGGTTAATGGTAACATGCTAAAAAGGGACCATTGAAACTAAGAGAAGCACCAAAGACATACAAGCACCAGCTTCTAATATGACGTAACAACATAGCCCTGCTGGATCAGGCTAAAGGCCCATCTAGTCCAGCTTCCTGTATCTCACAGTGGCCCCACCAGATGCCTCAGGGAGCACACAAGACAACAAGACAAATGCCAGTCCAAAGCCACCATCAGAGAAAGCTCTGATATGACACTTTTCTTTTAGAAAGGGGGGTTTCCAACCCTTCCCGGCTGAGTACCACCTCCGGCGCCACTCTCCGGCTGCGTACCACCAGAAGTGAACCTGGGTTTTCAGAGGCCAGAAAAAGCAGATAGGAGGCTCTAGGTGGGTGGGAGGCCCTTCTCAGCATTTCCGAGAGGCTCGGCCAAAGGCAGGAACTTCTCGGGAGCGGAAACGTGCTACTGAAAGCACAGCATCGAAGCGGGGTTCTGGTGGTCCGGCTGTCCAAGTACCACCAGCAGTTGGCCGAAGTACCATTGGTGGTACTAGTACCACTGGTTGAGAACCCTTGTTTTAGAAGGCAGTGGTCAAGAACCAACTCTCCTATTATGAAAGGTGCGTTTACTGAAGAGACTATCTGTTTTCAAATCTGTAGAAGTCAAATTGGAATCTCAAGTGTCGTTTATATCCGAATAATTTTTGTTGTTGTTTTCATATATACACATACCATGAAAAAGATTCTGGTATTCTCAGGCTGGACCAACCTGGGAGCATAACATTCATAAAACAGAAACAACTTGAAGCATATGATAAAGCAGCTCTTACCAGGCGAGTCCAACATCGACAAATCTTTCTCCTGGCTGTGGGATCTTCTCAGAGACGTAGGGTAAGTGCTGAAGGTCAGGAACTGCAAAAAGAATGGCTATGAGAAATTTAAAAATGCAAAGCCAAACACAAATGCACTGTGTTTTCAGTCAAAATAAATCCTATCCAATAACAGTAACATTATACAGTACTCCCCCCATATCCACTGGGGATATGTTCCAGGCCCCTCCGTGGATACTTGAAACCGTGGATAGGAGCGAACACCCCCTCCATGGTTTCTGAGCCGCCCCCGCCCTGCCTCCACTGCGGGCAGGCGTGTGCGCCCCCCCCCCCCAGCTCTTATTTTTCTTTCAGCAAGCTCTGTTTCTTCCTTAAAACAAACAGAGAAGGAGCCTCCATTGCAGGCAAGTAGAACGAGACTAAGTCCTAGAGAGGCTCTGCAAGGTTTCTGTTAACCTTGCAGAGCCGCTCTAGGACTTAGTCTCGTTCTACTTGCCTGCAATAAGCAGACAGAGGCTGCTTCTCCTGCTTGTTTAAGGAAGAAACGAAGCTTACTGGGAAAAAAAGTAAAAGCCTGGGGGGGGGGGTGGCCACGATCCATGGATAATTGAAACCATGGATAGCGAATCAGTGGATATGGGGGCCCACCTGTAGTATGCTTAGCAGTGACAAAGAGATAAAAATACTAATAGTGCGTAACATGTTGATACTGAGGACCTTGTGGTCCTGGTTCTTAGAGCGAGAATTCCTTTCTGTTACAACTGCTCTGGTTGAAGGAAAAGTACTCCCATACTGTGTCAATGAACAGGGAGAGATGCCAACATTGTTATAGGGATATATAGTTTTGTTGTTGTTCAGTCGTTAAGTCGTGTCCGACCCTTCGTGATCCCATGAACCATATCCCGCCAGGCCTTCCTGTCCTCCACTATCTTCCTGAGTTCGCTCATTTTCATGTTCGTTGCATTGGTGATGCTGTCTAACCATCTCATCCTTGGCCTTCCCCTTCTCCTTTTGCCTTCAATCTTTCCCAGCATCAGAGTCTTCTCCAGAGAGTCCTCTCTTCGCATTAGGTGGCCAAAATATTTGAGTTTCAGCCTTAGTACCTGTCCTTCCAGGGAACAGTCAAATATATAGTTATTTGATGCTTATACTCCAATCTTATACAAGCAAGACGCAGGTGCTGTTGGCTTGGAAATCTGTAACGCAGGATTTGGACAGTCAGCTTGTTCTAGATGTCATAACACTCCCTTTGAAGGATCAAGTTTGTAATCTGGGAGTGCTCCTAGACCCAGTTTTCAACCAGGATGCCCAGATGACAGTGCTGATGCATTGTGTCCTTTCTTGGGCCAGTCAGACTGGCGATGATGACCCATCCACATGACATCAAAATTGAACCACCGTGGCCTGCTTATTGAACCCAAGTGGGCTGCCTATGCAGACTATTTGGATTGGCACAAAATGGAGGCTCCAGGCCAGAAGTGGGAGGAGAGTGGAGCGCGTGGAGCAGCTGCTCCAGGCGCAGGCGGACCTCGGGGCGCGGTGTTGGGAGAGTGGAGCAGCTGCTCCAGGCACAGGCGGACCTACTGGTCCCATCCTGGTGCGTTGCTAGTCTCTGGAGCGTTGCTCGTCCTTTTTCCGGCCCTCCCGCCCTTCCTGGAGCCCGTACGGCTCCGAAATAGGTAGGAAACTGGCGGGGGCAGGGCGCCGGAAGGCCTGGTTACGCCTCTGCTCCAGGCTGATGGCTGGAGCCAGACGTCGTGTCCTTGTCACATCCTTTGTCGTCCCACTTCTCTGTCCCATCCTCTGCCCACCCCCTTTGCCTGGCTCTTTCTTTTAAAACTTCTGCCCTCCTGGCACTGACTCCTTGTACATTTCTGGGCACAATTCAAAGTGTTCGGGATGACCTATAAAGCTCTTAACAGCTTCGAACCTAAATCATTGAAGGACTGCATGTTTCCATATGAGTCTATTATCTATCCTGCGAGAGAATTCAGGAAGGCTCTGTGCAGCTTCCATCTCTGCTGGAAAGTCGGTTAATGGTAACCTATGAAAAGGCCTTTCTGTTGGGCTGATGACCTTTGAAATTCCCTACCACTAGAAGTTAGATCTCCTTCTTAGCTGGTGTTTTGGAGCGGGATTAAGACTTTTCAATTTGGCCCAGACTTTTACTGAATTTTTCGACCTGTTTTAGATCATAAAGCAGCTTACAGAGCAAATCAAATAGACAAAAGGGCTCACAATCTAGAAAAGATGCAGAAGAAATATTTTTAAAAATAAATAATATCTAACTCTAAGAGAAAACCTATTCTTTTTTTAAAAAAAGTTCTGTTATATTAAAAAGTTTAATACATATAAGCAATCCGTCACAGATGGACATAATAACTAATAAAATCTATTTAAAGGAGACAGAGTGTTGGCAAGATGCAGCTTCTCCAGTTCTAGGAAATTTAAGACTATTAAGTATTGAATTAGCAAACAGCAATCTATTGTCAAAAAACAATTCCAGCTTTACTTGTCAGGTGCAAAGCATCTATGTCGAGGAAAGGAAATACTTTTAAGTCTTCCACAAATACATGTGTGTGTTTTTAATGCAGTAATATCCATTTTATCACGTGTACAAAGATTGCAGACAATAATTGTCATAACGCCGTTGTCATTATGTTGCTCTACTGTTGTGATCCTCGGCTCTCAACAAAATCAAAGGTCATGTCCAACATCAGCTTAGGTGGCTGATCTGCCAAGCTACCAGGTCTCTAGGGTTACTGTAACTCCAAGATCTCAGGCAGCAAAAGCTTGCAAACAACGTATTACCAAGCAGAAGACTTGGTAATAAGTGAAGAATCCCAAGGACTTCTGCCCAACAGAAATTCATATGTACAATTGTTTTCCAAAAAAAAAATTATTGAGTAGTCTGCTTGTCAAACTATTCTAGCCTCCTCTTTGACATATCTTTTACAATCTTTTGTAATCTGTGGTATACATTTTATCTGAGCTTCCCTTATCGTGGTTTTAAACAACATCCAAGCATTCTGTAGAGACGCAACCCTCTTGACTCTCCCTTTCAACTTCTTAATTCTCTCATTTGGAGGAGTTTCAACTTTTGAAATTAAACGTGACCATGCTGGGCTTTGGGGCAACTTTTCCCTTACTTACATGTTGCATTTGATAGCATCGTAGTCCCTGCTTCCAATTTATTTGACAACACTTATATATCACAGCAGATTCTGGGCATCACTAAAACTGTCTTTCCTTAGTCAGTACTAGTATTAACCGTATCAAGGCACAGTTGCTGATACCAGGTAGAAAATGTGTCTCTTTGCCACAACATGACTATACATTTACCCAGTCAATGCAAACATAGATGGATGCCAGTAATACATTTTATTCTTTGGCTGTGTCCATGATTTCCATTCTCAAGATCACCAGAGTTTTGGTCAGGGGAATGACTGTATTTCCACAGCCTGGTATATGTCCACCCATCAAGATATGTAGAAGAATTGATTCCTTTTAGGTTTTCTAGTTTATTGGTCTCTTTGCCCTTTTTGATATACGTGTGTGCCCTCCACTGCCTTTCCATAGATCCAACAATAACCATACCCCACGGAGTGTGTCCATTCCACCAGCCTCTCTAACATGTCCCTTACATGTACGCTCCCTTTAATTACCAAGCACACCAGCCTCTCTAACTTGGTTCGAAGACTTCCGACTTATAAACAGTTGCACATTGGGGTCCATTTCCAAATGATCTTTTTGCACACAATTTTTCCTATGATTCTCTAAGTGGTTGTTATTGGTTTCTATACACTCCCTGCAAAGTTCTCATTTGCACGTATTTATTTATTTATTTTGACGTTACGTCCAACCTTTCGATGATAAATCATACTCAAGGCAGTTGAATCATGGTTGCAACTAGCATGTGCTAGTATGCAACCATGCATGCGCTAGTTCAACGTGCAGATCTGGATTGCTTGTGCACATTGCATGTGCTATTAATTGTGTAACAGCTTGCACAATTAAGTCAACACTTTCTCCCATGGACTTCATAAGATTCACAAACCTGACACCCGTTCAGGACATTATCCACCACATTAAATATGCCACTTTCACTTTGAAAGAAGAAAATTATGGGTGTTCACAACATCAGTACTTGAACTTTAA
Source organism: Plestiodon gilberti rubricaudatus (assembly GCA_026170595.1). Taxonomy (NCBI): domain Eukaryota; kingdom Metazoa; phylum Chordata; class Lepidosauria; order Squamata; family Scincidae; genus Plestiodon; species Plestiodon gilberti. The sequence continues at coordinate 9,841,891 of JANXHW010000010.1, read as the reverse complement.
AAAAAAAAAACACTTTTGAACATTTATTTGCAGGTCATTCCAATCTATAATGGGGAGGGGGGGCTGTAGGGGAAGCTAAAAAGCTGCTTCATTGCAAGACATGTCATCATATCAAAGAGGACCTTAGTATGTCCTATAGCAGCGCCATAATTTTTTTTCCTATGCTTATTACAAGGCTGCCTTATTCAAAAAAGGAAAAAGAAATCAGATTTTATATAGAAGGCTTTGACTTGGAGAAAGCAAACAGTGATTCTCAAGGGGTTTTTGCTAAGATGGTTTATAAATTCTGATAACAGACAGAACACAGCAAGACATCATCTCTTTAAAAAGTCCAATACTGATTTGTTTGGAGGGTTTGTGTCATTGATCAGCACGTCAACGTTTCTTGCAATCTCTTTTTCCAGTTCATGACTCTGACTGAAGCCCTTGGGTTTAAAACCTTGTACTGATTTAAGGCCTATATGATACATAACTTCCTAAACAAATTGGGGGACGTCTACTGCTTTTGAACATTCAACTGAAACACAGGTGCCATTAAATAGCCGAAAGATGTATTTCACTCACCTGTGTGTCATTCTAAAACCATCTGATGCAAGCAGCATAAAACAAATATATTCCAAAGCTGAGTAATACTGTAAGCTGCAGGGAAGCTGATAATGTGGTGTTCCAATTAGGACAAACAGGACCACTTTGTGGGAGGGAGAGGCAGGAGAGAGAGAGTCCAGTGTTGGCTTGAGTGAAAAAAACAAATAAAGTGCACCACAAATCCCCAAAGACTAATTTATTAGAATACACTAGTGTAGGCCAGTTAGATCTCCCCAATACTCATGCCAACTGAACCGTTTGATCTTAACGGCCTCCTTAGTGCGCTTCACTGGCAAACTCACAAAAACAATGAATTGCACACTGGGCTGTATTCTAAGGTTTTCTGCCACCTATGGAAGGAGTCCTTCTGCATGTGGAAAGTCCTTCTGCAGATGGAAAGAAACCTTAGGATATATAACCCATTATCTCTAGAGATACCATTGCTTCACAGAGTTGGCAACAGTCAAAAGGTTATCACATTCAACTTCCCGAGGCAACCAGGACTATCTACAAACTTGTGTACCAAAGATAAGGTAAAGGTAAAGGTGACCCCTGACAATTAAGTCCAGTCGTGTCCGACTCTAGGGTGTGGTGCTCATCCCCATTTCAAAGCCGAAGAGTCAGCGTTGTCCGAAGACGCCTCCGTGGTCATGTGGCCGGCATGACTCTCCTTCCCGCAGCGCGTAGCATGCGGCTGGACCACGGAGCGCTGTTTACCTTCCCGCAAGCAGTACCTATTTATCTACTTGCATTAACATGCTTTGGAACTGCTAGGTTGGCAGGAGCTGGCCAAGCAACGAGAGCTCACCCCGTCGCGGATTCAAACTGCCGACCTTTCCAACGACAGCTCATGGTTCAGCGGTTTAACCCACTGCGCCACCCGCTGGCCTGTACCAAAGATAGCAGCGGGTAATCCCCACCTCCACCACCCCAAGAAAAGAGGCTGGACAGCTCAATAAGTAACCCACAGTATCCTTTTGCAAGTGCAATCATGTGTAGTCTTAAAAATGACCATCACATGCAAACAAACATAGTGTGCTCACAGGTAATTTATGGGTGCTGTCCAATGTGTTTATATGCAGCAGTTATTTTGGTAACAATGTGCATGCACTCTATGGTGCAGGATCGCCAAGCAATGCAGCCGCCGCAACTGGGTAGCTGGTGGCTAGCAGAAAAAGATTTATGCAATTGGTCATGACAGCAGGGTCAATGGATGCTGGCATGGCTGCCCAACAAATTTAGTGCTCTTTTGTATGTTACGTTTATTAGGTGTGCACCAATGACACTTTAGGAAAGCGTGAATGTA
>JANXHW010000010.1:9727500-9835000 GCA_026170595.1 Plestiodon gilberti rubricaudatus | reverse complement strand
CTCTAGTCCAGCTTCCTGTATCACACAGTAGCCCCACCAGATGCCTCAGGGAGCACACAGCCAACAAGATAACCTGTTTCCTGCTGCCACTCCCTTGCACCTGGCACAGAGAAAACCTACTCCTACAACCAGGAGGTTGCTTTTCCCCATCATGGCTTGTAAGCTGTGATGAACTCCTCCTCCATAAATCTGTCCAATCCCCCTACAGTATCTGCCCTGCTGGGATACTGTGCTCTTTCCAGTTTGGCACTTTGGGGCTAAGCAGGAAGAATGAATGCCTTATTAGCCCCTAACTAATCAAGATGCAGAAACAGATGGAGAAGGCAGAATTTCAAGAGGCGCAACACAGGCTGCAAGGGTACGAAAAAGCCACACCTGCCAGAATGCCCATCTCCACAGAACTCATCCAAGTACTGTACACAAGAACTACATACTACTGCATCTTGTTACCCTTCTGCTGGAAAGTATAGATGCTGCATCATTTCTGGCGGCATACGAGCATCGCTTCGTGCAAACTGCAGAGCCCGTGCCACAAGCCGGATCATCCTTCACCGTAGTAGACAGACAGGAGGGGACCAGCATGGCTTTGAGAGAGCATCCAATTCCTATACTGTAATAATATGCCTCTTAGATTTCTACAGGAGCGTCCATTTTCCCCATAGGTCAAAAATGTCTATTAAGGAGGTGCAACATACCTAGCAGAGCGGTCAGATAGCTCAGCCTCTGCTCCAATTGGCAAGAAACTGCTGCTATTCCCAGACCCCTGTGATATGTGCTTGTTTATAACCGGAGGCAGGCAGCTTCACAAAGTACAGAACAAGAGCTCAGAAGGGAGTTATGATTCAAATTCGCAACCTCCTGTGATCAAGTTTAGTAAATGGCTCCAGGGGCCATTTAAAGGGTTGCTCCTCATTCTTCACAGCCCCACAAAACATAATCGCTGTCAGTTTCAGAGCGTTATTATTTTTATTAATCATTTTCTGCAGCACTTCTAATGTGCAAGGTCTTTTACAGCTCCTGTCTCATTCATTCTCACAACAACCACCTCGTGAGAGAGGTCGCTACGAGTCCCATGCTACAGATGAGCAACTGAGGTGAAGCATGACTGGCGCAAGGCTCTGGAGTGGCCACAGTTGACCACAGATTTGAGCCGGTGTCTAAAAGTTCTCATTGGTCTTCTTATGTAGCCACAGGGCAATTCCTCAAACTGCCCAATAAATCCTTAACAGCAGCTCCTTACTACCGCTAAACAATATACCTTCAAACTAGAATGGCACAGTGTGTGCTGAGGTGTCCTTTTTTAAGGGAATGGTAAAAAGGCGTCCATAATTCTTTCACCTCCTGCTCATTTTCGGCCCTTGCAAAGGGCTGTTCCTTAACAAACTGATGCCAGCTCCTAAACTGAAGTTTGGAAGATGCTGAACATTCACTGACAATGGGTCCAGAATCCATCCAAACATCAAGTACCCTACTAGCCCTAGTGACAGATGATTCCCCATATGCCCCTGTCAAAGAGAATGTGTTCCTGAATAATTTATTCGACGCCTAGGTGAAAATATTTTGTATTTTATTCAGTAGGTCTCTATTTTTTTCACATAATGAGATGCACATTAAATCCATTGTAAGTGTCTTATTGTCAGGCAAATCTATGTTAAAATGTCAGTCGGAATATGAAATAAAATATTATTTAAGGGTTTGGCTCGTTACAGTAAAACATGGAAGCAGAATAAGTGAGAGTGTGTGTGTGTGCATGTGTGTGCATTCATGTGTCTTTTACAAAGGGCGGTGGTGCAATTTCTCCAGGCACAGGTATACGTCAATGGAGAAAGCAGAGCAGTTTTCATTTACACTTCTGTTACAATGGAACGTAAATTACTCCTCAGTGTAATGCCTAGAATAGATTTACAAATGCAATTATCAAAATCAATGCACTTGCGCCAATTATGTTTTGCACCACAGAAGAGACTGACACACTGTTTTCTTACCACGTGGCCCCAAGAATAAGTATTTTACATCATATGAAGCTGTCCTGTACTAACGTCAATCCATCGGTCCATTTCGCCCAGTATTGTCTAGGTCTAGGCTGATAGGAAACTGCTCTCCAGGGTTTTGGACAAGGGTTTTTCCCAGCCCTACCTAGAGATGCCAAAGATTGGATCTGTAACCTTCTGCATGCGAAGATGGCATGCATATATACATCTATATTTTCTTCCACTTCCATGTTTTACTGTCATGGGCCAAACTCCTAATTAATGTTTATTTCATATTTCAACTGACGTCTTAACTTTGATTTGCTTTACCGCTGCACTGCAACCCTCCCAATTCTTCACCCTACCTCTTGACTACCTGATCACAAATATTGTTGCGAGATTTGGTTTTGATGTTGTGAATGAGCTTGGCAGCAAAGCCAGGCCCTGAAGCAATGCTTAGCCAGTTTGTCTGTCTGGAATGAACAAAAAGCAAAGCTTAAACACCCAAGGAACTCCTTGAATGGGAGCCTCCATCCGGGTCCCTCTGAGCATCTAGTTGAGAGGAGGAGCTAGAACGTAAGGTGATCCCTCCCTCCCCTCCCTCCCCCCGGTGCTCCTCCCTCTCAGAGTAAAAACAAAAGAAAGTATGTGCTGGGTTATGGAAGAGGCAGTGAGAATTTGCATCTGATCTGGGAGACAGTGCAATGGAAACCAAGAGAAACAGCTGAAGACATGCTTAGAACACACATATACAGTAGCTGATGTTGCCTGCAGGAGCCTGCTACATCTTGTTCCATGCACTGCTCAAAACTGTACATTTGAAAAACAAAACAACTATTACAAGATGCCCGAAGTCTAAAGGAAGCCTGAACCTAGGTAGTATTGCAGCTTCTGGAACTTCTAACTGGCCAGAGAAGTGGGTTCATACTCCATTTTTCTGCTAAGAAAGCATGCAAAATGACTAACACAAAATTAAATGCAATAAAAAAAATACAGACAACAAAAAAATACAAAAAACCACCAGTAATCAGTCTTCTTTGTCTAGTAGGGTTCTATACCAACAGCATGAGCACAAGATATACTTCTAAGATAACTCTCCAAGCAGCAAGGGGAGTGCAAAAAAAGGAAACACAACAGGAAATTGCTCAAAGAATACAAGTACTTCTTGCTGTGGGGGGGGGTTAGATATCTTGTACTGTTACTGTTTGGGGAGACAGACTGTATTGCCTGTGAGTTCACGTTGGCATGAACGTGAACGGGTCCTAGGTTCAGTCTCTAGTGTCTCCAGGGAAGAGCAGGAAAGATGCCTTTCTGAAACCCTGGAGAGTCCGCGTAGACAGTGCTCATGTAAATGGACCAATGGTCAGCTTCAACTGTTCACGTGCAGTTGGGACAATATGCATCCTCCACCCTCCTCTTCAAAGATTTAACTTCTAAAAAAAAACTCTGAGGAAAGAGCTGGATTCTGATGAATGACTATGTTCACACCATTTAATAAGGCATTCCCCAATTAATAAGGCATTCCCCAAAGGGGCAAAAGAGGGACAGGTACCAGAAATTCACGACAGCGCCTGGTAAATATGGGCAGCTTCCCTCAAGAGATTATTAGACCACATGCCATGAGCCAGGATTCAGTCAGTCAGTCATTGCCTTTTTTTTTAACAAATGCCCTTCTAGAAATGGGTTTGTCATATCAACACTAAACAAACAAGGAGGATTTCGAGAGTCAAAACGAGAGAGATGATATAAAGGGACAGATGATATAAGGGGGATGCTATACCCCTTTAACGATGAATATCTGACAGTCCTATCTTTTAAGCTTAAAAGATTCCTCAACTTCCCCAAGCAACTTCTGAAACAGCATAAATAGTAGTTCAAGATCTTTCTCCTAATGTCTTTTGAATTATCTCTAATTTTGCAACCCAATTCATTCATAACACTCTTAAAGCCAGGATCTATAGCAGCGGTGGGGAACCTCCGGCCCCAGGGCCGGATCAGGCCCCCGAGGCCATCCGGTCCGGCGTCCGGAGAGATTGCCGGGAGGCCACCCAACCGGCCCCTGGAGGCTCCGCCGGGTTCGCGCGTCACCTCCGGAGGCCGTGAGAGGGCCTTTGCATGTCCTCCCCAGCTGCCGCCTCGACCCCTTCTCACCAGGCCATTGGCCATTTCGCACATGCGTACCACGCCGATGAGGGCAAGCTCTTGCCCTCATCGGCATGGTACGCCAGAGGTGACGCGCGGACCCGGCGGCGGCTTCGCACGGTGAGCGCGGAGCCTCTGGAGGCCGATGGGGGGCGGGGGCAAAAATTAAATAAATAAATGAAAATGCCGCCCGGCCTTACGGCCGGCCCTCAAGCAAATTTCTAATATTTAAAACGGCCCTCGCCAGGGAAAAGGTTCCCCACCCCTGATCTATAGCCTAAATGAGACAGCGCACTTCCTTGCAAAGTAAACAATATTGTAGCACAAGCCTTCCTCCCAAAAAACTGTTCATTTAAAACAAAAACAGAGAGAGAAAAGAAGAACCTGTATTTTCTCCAGCCACCATGTAATTTGTGGGAGGCATTTTTAAACGCTCGGCAACTGTAGAAAACTCCATCAGTCAGATGATACAGACAGATAATTCACCAAACCGTCACATGATCTTCCATCAGTCTAAAAGATGTGAATATATTGCCACAAGCTTTGGGAATAATGGGTGCACCTGTTTACAGTGTCACCTCTGTTTGCTAATTGTCTCCTTGAGCTACATTTTACTTCTAATGCATTTATTTTTGACAGGCAGTGTCTATTTAGAAATCACATTACTTCAAGAGCAATTGTTCTTTTGTCTATCAAGTAAATGAAGTGTTGTTATACAGATTTCAGGTTCTGATTAGTGAAGTATCAGGATGCCACAAAGGTCAATCAGTTATTTACCTGAAGTAACAGAAGCATGACAGGTCTTCTTTGAAATGTTCTAGTTTCTGCTAAGAGCTCGGGTCAGGATTACTAGCACCATATTGTAAACTAGGGAAATTAATGCTAATACCACCATAAATACTATAGCCAGTATAAAAATCGATATCAGTACGATTGATATGTAATAGGGGTCTTCAAAAAAACGTTGCATCTCCCCAGTCATGGTGCCCCTCCTCCTCCGGCATACTATAGACACTCTTAGCAGGCACATTCCCTCTCCCATCTACCCAGAGTTCCGCTGAAGAGTGGTTTTTCCAACTGACATCTCAACATTCCACGTCTCTTTGCATACTCAGTTCTCATCAGGCTCGTTTTGGCGGAGATTCCTCGACTTTTCCCTTTCATTTACACACTTACTTACTCCTGCATACCCAGGGAGTCTGATGTAGAAGCCACTATTGTACTTTCTTTTGGGGTGGTCTCATTTTGCTTCCAATTCAATAGAGAACCCAAGTTCACTATGAGCATTTAAAACACTAAAATAAATCACTTTCAGCGCAATCCAACTTAACTTTTTTGCCGGTGTAACCATCGGCCCAGCAAGAACGGGAGGCCCCAGAATGGAAAAGGGATTCAAATCCCCTTTGAAGTCCTCTTTCGGAGGGGATTTGAATCCCTTTTCCGTTCTGGGGCCTCCCGTTCTCGCTGGGCTGATGGTTACACCGGCAAAAAAGTTAAGTCGGATTGCGCTATTTGCATTTTAAAAGTCTGCCCTTTCACGTTAATGCAAAAATAGAACTTCAATCACATTTCTGTTGCATGCATACGGTTTTAATATGAAACTGTCTTATACTGAATCAGGTCACTATGGTCTACTCTACGTGGACTGACAACGGCTCTCTACGGTTTCAGAAAGATATCTTTTCCAACCTACCTGGAAATACCAGAGGCTGTATTTGATCCCTTTGCAATGCATGTGTTCCATCACTAAAATCTGGTTTCCGTAATTTCCAGTGCTGAAGGGAATGGGGTTTAACACAGAGACCTGTGCACACACCGGTACCCCATGTGAGCTGAAAAACTCCACATGTAATTTGCAACAGTGCTGTAATAATGGAACACCAATTGTCAAGGAATCTCAGATTTCAATTTTATGGAAGTTCCTGTTATTTTTGCGAATTAACATGCTTTGGAACTGCTAGGTTGGCAGGAGCTGGCCAAGCAACGAGAGCTCACCCCGTCGTGGATTCGAACTGCCGACCTTTCGATCGACAGCTCATGGTTCAGCAGTTTAACCTACTGCGCCACCCGCTGGCCTCCTTTATATTTTATATGTAGATCTACAGGCATTAATTGCTGAACTTATTCTATTAATGCGAGTAGATAAATAGGTACCGCTTGCGGGAAGGTAAACAGCGCTCCGTGTTCCAGCTGCATGCTACGCGCTGCGGCAAGGAGAGTCATGCCGGCCACATGACCACGGAGGCGTCTTCGGACAACGCTGGCTCTTCGGCTTTGAAATGGGGATGAGCACCACACCCTAGAGTCGGATACGACTGGACTTGTCAGGGGTAAAAAAAAGCATTGATCCTTTCTATGTGTACATTTTAAACATTCTTTTGGATTGGTCAGTATCAGTTATGGCTGAAGAGATATTCAAAATTAAATAAGCAATCTAGAAAAATATTGTTTTAGAGCAGGATTAATTTATGAAAGGAAAGACTGGACCTGCTGTGAAATTCGTTCTGTTTTTCTCATACAGCTGCACGCATTGAGGAGTGCGGTAACTTACAATGTCTCTCACAATGCTAACATTCCACAAACATAATAGCACAATAATGGGATCAATGTTGAGTCTTAGCAGCTTCACAGAAGTGGTTTTATTGATAACAACAGGGGAGATTTTCAAAGACACAAGTTGGAAGTTGGGTGCCTTTGAAATCTCTCCTCGTTCCCTAATTTCTATTACATGTGTTAATATGAGCAAAATGGTAGCAACAAAGCTCCATTTCAAGAAGTCCAGGGTGAATTTCAACTCCTTTCCTGTCAAATTCAGCAAAGTTGTAATAGAGATTCAAAGGGAGGCGATATTTTTCCCTACTTATTTATGCACCTGATCATGTTTAATACTTTATGTTCCGCTTCCTAAGCTTCAGCGTGACAATTCTCTTTAGTTTTACTACTGTCGTAGAACCAGCATCATGTATTGGATAGATTGTGAGAGTTGGATCGGGAAGACCTGGGTTCAAATTACTAACTAAACTTGGGCGAAACACAAACTCTCAACTTAATCAACCCTACAAGACTATGTGAGGATAATGTGGGTTAATCCCAGTTCCTTCAGTTACAGTTCCTTCAGCATGATTTCAGAATAAGGCCTTGTTGAACCATTAAGCTTAAGTACACTGCTATACAAGGCCATCTTATCCCACACCACCCCTTCTGATATAGTTAGCAATGTGGACAGTACAATATTCAGTTTTCTAGGCTTTCTCTTTTAAATGCCCGAGGTCACTAAAGCCGTTCACCACAATACCAACAGCTTGCTTGGGAAACAGGGCATGGATAGTTTCTCACTGGCCTGTGAGTACAGACGGTGCTCAAATTATGGGAGAATAGCTGGGGGGACCTTCATGAAATGCACAAACCCCCACCCTGACTCCCCTCAATTTTAACTACAGTTCCTGTAACCTTCTAAAAACAGTACCTAAAAGGCCCCAAACAAAAGCTAAGGAATATGGGGATCCTGCCCCTCCCTGTAGTTTGGGCACTGAGTAGAGATATGAAATGGGCAAAAGCAATAGTGTGACGTTGGCACATGATGGCTGAGAAACATATAGGCAGAGAGAGAGAGAGAGATGGAGATTTTCAATGACACAAGTTGGAAGTTGGGTGCTTGTGATGGTAAACAGAGATCAGCAAAGCCCAATCTCAAAGGTCAGTTTCTGCAGCAATGACAGAATATTTGTGCCAGGTGCAAGGGAGTGGCGACAGGATACAAGTATCTTGTTGGCTGTGTGCTCCCTGAGGCATCTGGTGGGGCCACTGTGAGATACAGGAAGCTGGACTAGAGGGGCCTTTGGCCTGATCCAGCAGGGCTCTTCTTAGGTTCTTACGTTAATATTATTAATTATTATTATTATTATTAACAGTAATATCTTGAAGGCAGGGCAGAAAGGCTTCTTAATCTCACCCTGACTACAAGATATCGCCACTTTCTGTGGCTCCACACCTCACCTTTGTTGTGTTACAGTAAGAGGGGGAAAGGACCAAGCATTGACGCAGCAGGATCTGTGACTGAAACTGTCACAGCCATGTGCTTGGCGTCCCAGTGGCAGTGTGGCAATGCCAATTTTGACTTTGTACTTGGGCTGGGATTTTCCCACTAAGGGCCCAATCTTATCCAACTTTCCAGTGTCGATGCAGCCACAATGCAGCTCCAAGGTAAGGGAACAAACGTTCCCTTATCTTGAGGAGGTCTCTGTGACTGCCCTCCCACCTCAAGACGCAGAGCACGCCCTGCTGGCACAGCTGCATCAGCATTGGAAGGTTGGATAGGAGTGGGCCCTTAATCTTCTGCTTAACCCATGTTCCTTACTATGCGACTAAGCTGAAAACCACCATTCTCAGAACCCCTCACTGTAAAGAACCTCCTCTGGTGTCCTGTGATACATCGAAAAAGCAAAAATGGGGTACGCCATCAAACGTTTTGTACAGTACTGAATGGATGATGCTTCACACCAGTGCTCAAATCATGGAGGAAAAGATAGGGGGGGGGCCTTAATGAAATCTACAAATCCGACGATGTGAATTCCCCTAATTTAGCCAAATTGGCCCCCAACGTCATCTTCTAAGAACAGGCAGTAAGGGGCCAGTATAAAAGATAAGGGCCTCTTTCTGGCCCAGCTCTAATCCGAGCACTTGCTCGCACTTCAATGGGGTGAATCCATCTTTACTCTCTCTAAAAAATAAAGGGTACATCCACCGCTATAATTTCTTAGAAAGCTCTCTTTTCCTGAGCCAGACCACTTAGTTCCGTCTTGTCGACACTGACTGGCAGGGTTTCAGACAGGAATTTTGCTGTGCCAGGGACCTGCTGCCAAGGACTGAATCGGAAACCTTCTGTATGTGTAGGCAGGTGCCCTCCCACCTAGTTTGCCGCCCTTCCTCAAGTTCCGCCAGTCCGTGTCAGCTCTCTGTACAGCCTGCCGCGAAACAGACCACCTCTGCCTCTTACATGGAAAAGCCAAGCACCGTTGCAATTTTATGAGTTTGCCAAAAGACAGATACAAAAAGCAATGCTCGCCTTAAGTCACATTCTAAATTGGCTCCCTAGAGCATTCCCCTACCTTGTTCACTAAAGCACTGTGTATGTTTTCTCAGTGTTTAGCATATGCTATGTAACCTGAGCAGGATTCATATTGTTCCCGTAGTTGTTTTTCTAAAATATGTTCCCATCAGGACCATAATGACATGCAAAATACCAGACACCAAATCATTCATAAAGATGTTTAAAAAAAATTTCTCAAGCACTTTTTAGCAATCCTGAGGCAGCTGCGTAGAGAGAATTGTGAAAGAAATCACAGCCCCTGTCTTCTGTTTCAAACTAGGGATAAACTTCAGATCAATCTGTGCAGCTGTCTATATGCCAAGAACTTAACACAGAGAAAAGGGGGGGAAACGTCTTTCCTAATATCTTACAAAGATCACACTGGAGTTTTCTGTTCTGTTGGCAAATATATGCAAGGTGTAAATACAATTCAGTCAGAACTGGCCGATTACTTTACCAAATATGGATCCTCGGGAATCACTTCTAATTACAGTGGGTCCTCCTTATCTGCGGATTTGACTATCCGCGGATGGCCATCCACGGAAGGAGGGAACTCACTGGGGGCAGGGGCGGCACCACTGTACCTTATTGAAGAGCTGCGTGGGCCCGCCGCCCGATCCTTCCCTCCAGGGCTGCGCTGTAATAGTGTAAAATGCCTGTTAGAAGAAAAAAAACTAGCATGCGCAACCAGAAGTCACTTCCAGGCGCGTTTTTCCCTTCTAACAGGCATTTTACACTATTACAATGTGGAGCTGGAGGGAAGGAGCAGGCGGCGGGCCCGCACAGCTCTTCAATAAGGTACAGTGGCTTCACGCCCATGCCCCCCCCCACTCGACCGCAGACTTGAGCATCTGCGGATATTCACATCCACGGGGTTCCTGCGGATATGAAGGGCCAACTGTACTTTCAAAATCAAAAGGAACCCCTCTCCCCTCCAATTCTATTGAAGCCCTTCTGCAAAACTCCTCACAGCTACGCATTCACCGTCCCAATGAGTCTAGCTTTGGTGGCCTGAGTTATGCTTTCAACCGGAAAGGATGTTTAAGTACATATTTTACCGAGCTTGATCTTTCATTTGTGTATATGTGTGTGTTTAATATTGTAATATCCCATGAGCCTTAGGGATGGGGCAGGCTTTTAGTCTAATTAAAATATATGTGCGGCTAGGTAAATGTTCGTCCTGGTTATTTATTTATAAAATGCCAATGCTGCGTTTCTGTTCTACCTGGGTGCTCAAAGAAGATAGAAGGAAAACCATTGTAAATCCAACAAATGTATATATGAATAAAGACCCCTTTCCAACATGACAAGATAAAAATCATATTTACCCAAAACAAAACAAAACAAGTGAGGCCTTGCTAATATTTAAAATTCTGGTTGAAAAAGAGTCAGGCCAAGCCAGGTCAAATCAAACTGTGATATCTTGAATGGTCAAAACAGAAGGTACAGTATGTGCTTAAAACCAAGGGGTGGGGCTGCGGGGACGACAACAACTTGGCCATATATTCATTTTAAAACTTTTGCATCTACATCTTCATTTTATTTTCCATATTCAGAATAATCTCACCTCTTCCCCTTCTCGTTTTTCCCCCTTCACACCAAACATTCTTAATGTCGTGATAAAATGAGGAAGGAAGGAAGATTATTATAAAACAGGATATTTATGGCGAGGGTCTTTGGAACATTCTTGGTCTTACATATCTTTTCTCTAAGTAATCAGGAATGTATTGGTATTTTGAAATTATGTATCTCTAATAACACAAAAGTACTTAAGAACAGAAATAGACAGTAATGGAAAATGCAGTCAACTGTTGACAACATATAGAATTTCAGAAAATAATTTACAGAGAACAGCCGAGCAGATGAGTCAAAATTTTCTCAAAAATATTCCTTGCCTCCGATAGTCCAATGTAATTCATTTTCTATCTCTGTTCATTAATCATTGTTAAAATTAGTGATCCATTTCTTCCACTCTGCCATCTGCACTCAGCTTCGTAACAAACATGACACCTTCCTGCATAATAAAACCTGACAACTACGAGGATGCATTTCCAAATAGCTTTCTGCATATTTGCACCTCTATAACCGATTCCGTTGTCAGACAAAAGTGGATTATTTAACCAGCGTTCTTTCTTTATCAATGCAGTATCTGTGCATGCATGTGCATGCGCGTGCATGCGCGTGCATGCACATGTGCATAAAATAATCAAGTAAAATCAGTTCAATTAAATGAATGACCAAGAAGGTACTTTAGAGCTCAACTATAACAACTGATAAAAACATAGACCAGTCTGGTACACTAACGGTGTCTCTCTCCAGCTTCCATGTCAATATAAGCAAATTTCTCCAAACCTTCTGCCTATCTGAATATAATTTTGGATGTCCCAAAGGCTAGCCAATCAGAAACAGCGTTCGTCATTTGTTCACGCCAAGAGTTCAGTCACATGGCAAGGTAAGAACCTTACTGTTTCCATTGTGTTCACTTTATGTCTTTCATTGGTATAATTTATATTTTAGAGATTAATGTTCATCCCCAGTCCCCAAAGCCAGGGGCACAAGATCATGCTCGTATTGTACAAGCAGACACAGTAAGTGTCTCCCCACTGATCTAATATGCAGATGTGGACTCCTTCCTGTTCCTCGGCGTAGGATGCACTCAGAAATTTTTATGTTTGCTCATTTAAGGCTGTCTAACCATTCTGCCCATTTGGCACTTTGCACTGCAGTCTTCAAAATGGCTAAGACTCTAAAAATGCTTTCGACAGAAGGGGGGAAAAGAAAATCTTCCAGTGTCTTTGAGCATGAAACTTACTGACTTATTGCCATCATTTGTCCAACAGATGCAGTTGTATTGGAAGCGTCTAATGGGTGGGGGAGAGGAAATCCACCGGTATTATCTTTCTGGACATGTCAATGAAAGCTATTAATTTATTTTAATGCATTATTGACATCTTCTTTGCTATAGATGGAAGAGTGGAGAAAGGAGTTCAACACCATGGCATAATAAGAAAGAGAAAGGAAATATCCTATCTGAGCATGGCTAGGTTAACCACCATGTTCAAGAGCTTAGGATTCTAATCAAAGCTAGGACCTGCAGTTAATGGTTTAAAGCAGTGGTTCCCAAACTGGAAGGCGCGGCTCTCAGGGCAACAGCGGAAACCAGCCAAGGGAGCCACGGAGTGCCACGGAACACTCTCGGAAAACAGTGCAATGCCAATTGGCAGGCATCAACATCATGTAATGGTCAAGGGAGCCACAGGTCGAAAAAGTTTGGGAAACACTGGTTTAAAGAATATTCAGCGTGTATATCTCGTTCCCACAGTGAGACTCTATCCTTCTCCTAATACATGCCGAGAGGGTGGTAAGAAGAGAGATGCCCCATCTTATCAAACCGTTTTTCATTCCCGTCTACACTTGGCCCAGAAAATGGTCTGAAGGCACCTGATATGGTACCATCTTTGAAGCCAAGCAGATCCTAGCCTTCCCAGAAGCAGAACTGGAGACCATCTGGGAATTATGTGTATGCCACGATTCAAATAAAATAGGTAAGAATAAAAAGAAATTTCAGCACATAGGATATTTACATATAGCTATGACTTGGAAGCAATGTACAGTACAAGTATTTCTGAACTTCCCAAAAGTTCTGAACATTTTGCTGTGAAACAGTCTCTGTGAATTCACATATCTGACCGGGTCTGTCTCATCACACGAAAAGACTCACCATATGACTAAATGATCAGCTCTCCATGTGGTTGGATATTCTAAGGTTTACAAATGGCTATCAGGTGGTAAACATATTCATGTTGTTCTTTAAAAATTTATAGACCACCTTTCTGTTTAAAACACAGTCAAGGCAGTAATAATGTGCTCTATTCGACATTTCAAGCATTCCCATGAGTTCCATATTAAGCGCATGCACACTTTGGAAACCGACCATGGACTATCACAGCTGGCTGCAACTCTCCACTGTGTGTATCCACACTATTTTATCATCTGTTAAAACGCGTGTAGACACTTCAAAGGTTGCAGTTTTAACAGCTACATGACGCAAGCCTGCAACACGCATCCCATAAGCATGTAACTCGAGAAGCCGCCTTCATAGAAGCAAAAAATTAGTGATAATTTTAAACCTATCACTGTCATACCATTCCTGTACATACAATTCCTGAACCATAGTGGCGGCTACTATGGTGTCGCCCACTCCTATTCGTGTAGCATTTGTGTACTGGCTTTCAACGTTCCTCGAACTTGATAATACCCTGTTTCCCTGAAAATAAGATCTCCCCCGAAAGTAAGACCTACCGTCATTTTTGCATGATTTTTGCGGGCACTCATAAATATAAGACCTTCCCTGAAAATAAGACCTAGCTAGGATCATCAGCCAGACGGACGCGACCCCCCCCCCCCGGCACCCCCGTGACCCCCCAGCACCTACTTTGACCGATTTAAGCTTCATTCTTTCCTGAGGGTGCAAGGCCTGGAAGGCCAGCACTTGAGTCCTCCACCATAGAGACGACGTGCTAGAGAGGCCAGCAAGGCCTGCAAAATAAGACCTCCCTGAAAATAAGACCTGCTGCATTTTTTGGAGCCAAAATTAATAAGACACTGTCTTATTTTGGGGGAAACACGGTACTAAGGACACAATCCTGCCCACCCCTGCCCAGAACCGCAAAACCGGCCGAGGGGGCGGGATCAGCGGCGCAGCTGGCGCAGAATCCAAAATAGCTGGCGCAGATCCGAAGAAACTTGTAACGAGGGCTGGGCCTTTACTTTACAAAAGTTCCCTTCCCTCAAGGTGACCTCCCAGCTCCCGTTTTGTGCTCAGGATCTAGCACTGCCTGCACCGGCCTTGCTGGATCCCTAGGCACAAAGTTAGGGAGGATTGGGCTGTAAAACAGCATAATATACTGGATATGGTGATGGCCTTGGACTGGACAGGCATGGATACAAGTCCTGGCTTGTGAAGCTCTTTGGGTAGCCTGGGACTTTCTGCAGTGTCAGCCCTCTTCACAGTGTGGTTGAGAATTAAATGAGATAGACCCATGTAGGCCATCACTTTCTGGAAGAGTGAGATGTACGTACAATAAAGGTTTTTAAAAAATGAACTTCAGAAAATACAAAACACTGACCAAGTGCAACCGTGTCTACCAGGCTTGGGAAACATTTGAAAATCTCAACAAATTGTTATACAGTGAACCCTCGATTTCACAGACTAATGGGGGGAAGGGGTATCCGTTAATGCCGAAAATCCATTAAATCCAAAGGCATTGAAGGCAATGGAGACGTGAAGGCACAACACATATATGCCTAGCATACAATGAAGCAAAAGAGTCCATAGTTTCTGAAGTCTGTTATATTGAGGGTCGTTAAATCGAAGGTTCACTGTATTCATGTTGTTGTTTTAATGGCTGTAATACCTATATGACTATTAACTGATTTAAATAATCTAGTTTTTTTTTAAAGAACACCTTTTTTTTAGTAATAATAGCTGGAAATAAAGCAATGATTCCTCTCTAGATAACAACAGCACCATTGTTTTCAAAATTTTAGCTTAATATGCTAATATCCAAGCAGTGAGATTTACAAATATAAAGATGTCGCATCTAAAAATGTATTTCTGGGTGATTTTTGGTTGTGTGTGTTTTTAAAGAAATCTTCATTATTATTTGCCAGGCAGTTTATGGAAATGAAGTGTCTAGCCTATTTATTCATTAAACACATCTCCTTAAAGCTTGCAATAAAATTTTGAGAGCAACATGCAAACGCTCCTTTTTTTCATTTCTACTCTGAACAAAAAAAAAATCACAAACAGACATTGTCTCTATAGCTGTCTCTTTTGCCTTCTAGTTTCCTTTTTTCTTCACATGTCTGCATACTGACACATTCAATTTCAGGTTATCAGCACATCTGAATTACGGAATACTGATGGGGATAGAGGGCAAGCCTCTCCAGACTGATTAGCATCATTTAAGAAAGCATTCACTTGCTTGCTTCATTGGCTGCAGGGATTCCATGATGGGTGGCCTTTTAGCATTAGAAGTCAATATGGAGCAATCTCATTTGAATTAAATATGGACAAAAGAAAAGATCTGATTGTGGTTATTCACAGCTAACCTTTAATTTCACAAAGCCCCCAAAAACTGGCTCTTAACACCCAGGGTGTTTTGGTGTTATTTTTTTTAATTATTGTTATTTCTTTTTAACCCCGTTCCTTTCATTTTATGCAGAGTTTGTTTGTTTATTTTAATTTATGCAAGAAAATGCAAGGGAACATTTTCGTTCCTGAAGAAATATCTCTATGAATGTTCAGGGAAAACCTTTTAACCTAGTTAGCTCTGGACTATAATGAAAGCATAGTGCCTGATTCTAATCCATAAAATGTATGTAAATCCATTCTGAAAAACATATTTGTCTATATGGGATTTACACTTGCATCAGAATGGGTTACAGATGGGACTAAAGTATTTCGTTAACACAGATGACTATTTATGGCTGGTCACACTGTGACCTTTGTTAGGAAATTGAGCCTAAATTCATGGCATGGTTAAAACAAGTTTTTAAAGCACAACAGAGCTGTAATCTTGGGAGAGGATGGGGGGGAAAAACAATTCACATGATAATTCTATTTGAACTCAGTGAACAGAATGATAAAATAATGATATTTTTCTCTGGCTAGAGTTAAAAAGGTAAAGGTATCCCCTGACAATTAACGGTAAGTCCAGTTGTGTCCAAATCTAGGGTGTGGTGCTCATCCCCATTTCACAGCCGAAGAGCCAGCGTTGTCCGAAGACGCTTCCGTGGTCATGTGGCTGGCATGACTCTCCTTGCTGCAGCACGTAGCATGCAGCTGGAACACGGAGCGCTGTTTACCTTGCCGCAAGCGGTACCTATTTATCTACTCGCTTTAACATGCTTTGGAACTGCTAGGTTGGCAGGAGCTGGCCAAGCAACGAGAGCTCACCCCGTCATGGGAATCGAACTGCCGACCTTTCGATCGACAGCTTATGGTTCAGCGGTTTAACCCGCTGCACCACCCGCTGACCTGGCTAGAGTTACTGAAGTTCATATCAACACACTGAAATTGCTGGATTCTGAAAGAATCAGTGCGACTCAGATAGAATGCAGTCCATCTACAGTACGCCAACCTCTTCACATAACTTCGGGAATCACGTTACGATGCCTCAAAAACATGGCAGATGGATAGTAGACGGGAGTGAATAACTAATCCATGTCTTCAGCAGAAGCACACACTCCTCTCTATATGACTATCAGCACTTTGCCATGTGGTTCAATTCAATTCATGCAAGTCCCAGCTACATCTTGACACCAGTTTTGAGCACCCAGAGAGGATTCTATGAATCTTTCCAACTGATATAGAGAAAAGAGTTGAAGGAGCACCTGACTAAACAATTGAATGTTCTTCAACTCTTGAAGACGACAGAAGCCCTGCAATTCTATGTACAAAGTATGACGTTGAAAAACCAAAGCGATCTGTTTCCTCTGAACCAAGATTGTCTTGATTTAGAAAGCAGCGGGTGGCGCAGTGGGTTAAACCACTGAACCATGAGCTGTCGATCGAAAGGTCGGCAGTTCGAATCCGCGACGGGGTGAGCGCTCGTTGCTTGGCCAGCTCCTGCCAACCTAGCAGTTCCAAAGCATGTTAATGCGAGTAGATAAATAGGTACCGCTTGCGAGAAGGTAAACAGCGCTCCATGTTCCAGCCGCATGCTACGCGCTGCGGCAAGGAGAGTCATGCCGGCCACATGACCACAGAGGCGTCTTCGGACAACGCTGGCTCTTCGGCTTTGAAATGGGGATGAGCACCACCCCCTAGAGTCGGACACGACTGGACTTAATTGTCAGGGGTCACCTTTACCTTTTTTAGCAAAACTCAGAATCACTATGTAGGAAATACCTACATAGGATGCAAATCAGATAAGACATTCCCAGGGCCATCCCATGTAGGCTTGAACCCGAAACGGAGTCATACAAATACTTCATGCAAAGAACTCAACCTGTCGTATGTCTGTCCTGGACAAACCACCCTTCTTGCTACATATTACTGTATTGTCCCGAGTATAAGATGCACCTGATTATAAGACGCACCCTTAAAGTTTGGTGCTATTAAAAAAATTTAATTAAATCACTGGCATTAAATTGCAACAGCCTGATTATAAGACGCACCCCTAGTTTAAAAACTTAAATTAGGAGAAAAAAGTGAGTCTTATAGTCAGACCAATACGGTATTTCCAACAGGAAACTAACAAGGATGGAAGTTCAAACGAAGACCATCATCCTAAGAAAGCCATGGCTCATTTCCAGTCCAACTGAGTTCTTCATACAAATGTTGCCAGTGCCAATACACGTAACCTGTAGATCCGCCCACAAAGCACAAGGGCTTTTAATATGACCAATGCCAGCCAGGCTGCTAAACAACATATGACACAAGCCAAATATAGTCCACCAACCAGGCACTGTTGTCTTAAACAGGTGTCTTACATTTATATCCTGCGGTATTTTAGTTGCGTACAGTTCCAACCCAACTCTGCTCTTACTTCTATTGTAAATAATGGCCAATCCAGGGTCTTCGCGCACGTACAAACGTTTATTCACTTACAGTTTTCTTCCAACATGTTTAGAGAATCAAAGTTTGGATAAACTGGAGAACTGTTTACACTGAGACATGGGAAAGTAACCGTGAATTTAATTTGCACAACCTCACCCTTTGAAGCTGGGGAAGCAGGCCATGTAAAAAGTTATGGCTTGGTGAAATTATCTTTATAGCACAGGAGCTTAGCGCAAATAATAATAATAATAATCACGTCCAGCTACCAGCTACCATTTTACTGGTTGTTTTACCTGTCACTCCCAAGAGATACTTCCACACAGTGATAGGCTCCTAAATCCCAAGAAGAGCAGGATCTTCCTACTACAATGAACTGTATCCATCACATGGGCTTCCCAGAAGCATCTGGTTTAACCACTGTGGGAAGTCAGCTACTGACGAGATGAACCTTTGCTCTGATCCTGCAGGGTTCATTTTATGCTCTTAAGTGCCTAACTGCTCACACACACACACACACACACGAGAGAGAGAGAGATTCTATATAGGATTCCCAACATCGCCACAAATGCAACCTCACATTAACCCTCTTTCCAAGATACAGGACCTTAGGAGAGCAAACAAAAGAGCCACAAACATTGGAAAATATTCATTTCATCATTCTTTCACCTCCACATCAGCATTCCAACAGCATCTAACAACATTTACTCCATCCACTTTTAAAAGAAAAAGGCTGAAACAAACAAAATAAAAAAATTCCACCACAACTTAGGAGCATTTTCCCTGCATCTTAAGCATGTGCATTAAGAGGCCCTTCACAATCTTTCCTTCCAGTAGCCTTTGTTCAGTTGGCTAGTATGCACCTCCTAATGCACCACAAGGAAGAAATTGGAAATGTTGAGGGCTATTGAACACAGAGCTTTCAGAACGCATCAGCAGAAAGCCGTTTTCCCTCTCCTTTTTAGCACAGATGTTTCTATAAACGTGAGATACTGAAAAACTTCAAGTGTTGAAAGGCTGATGCACTTCCACCTGTACCACAGTGACAGTCTCACATAAGTTACGAACCGTTAAAAAACAACATTTAGGAGACACTGGAAGAACATCATACATGAGAACATAAGAAAAGTCCTGCTGGATCAGGCCAAAGGCCCATCTAGTTGAGAACTCTCTGTTTTCCACTGTGGCCAACTAGCTGCAACTGGTATTCAGAATTGTCCTTAAGTTCTTCCTGCACAGTGTAGTTTCTAGTGGCTGCTTGTTGGTGTTTCTCATTGTACCTTTAAAAAAATTGTAAGCCCCTTTGCAACAGGGAACCATCATCTTATTCCTTTGCTATGTAAGCTGCTTCCAGAACATGCTTTTGAATATAAGCATTCTAAGCAATAACGACTGCAGACAGTAAATAATGCTACTAATAGTGCAATCCTATGCATGTTTACTCAGAACTACCGGTAAGTTCCATTCTGTTCAACGAGGCTTACTTCCAGGTAGTAAACTTGTATAGTACTGCAGCCTGGGGCTACAATCCTATGCACACATATGAGAAACTAACAGTCCAATCCTAACCAACTTTCTAGCGATGATGCAGCCGTGCCAACAGGGTGCGCCCTGCATCCTGCGGTGTGGGGGCAGTCACGGAAGCCCCCTCAAGTTACTGGAATGTTTGTTCCCTTACATTGGGGATGCATCACTGCTGGTAATTTGGTTAGGATTGGGCTGCAAGTCCCATTGAATTCAATGGGGCTTACTTCTGAGTAGACAAGCATAGGATTACACTGTAAGTCCCCCTTTTTCCCTCTGAGCTTACTTTACTTATCCACTTTCCGATCTTGATTTCTACTTGTCTTATGGCCTCTGAACTTTTCCCTTGAGCCCTATACCTGCCTGTCTGTCCAGTATCCTTTGAATACATTATTATAATTTGAATAGACTTATAAAAACAATGCATGCTACAAATAACCACCTTCAGTGATAGCATATTAAAACTGACAAAAATAGTTTGCTACATTTATATTAGCCTACATATCCCTTTCACAGAGGTTACTAGATGGAGACCATTTTGCTAAGCAAGTGTTAGTCTTCTTTCTTCCTTCTTTTAACACAGACACAGTTTGTAACTTGGCACATCATGGCAAAGTCCCATAGTTCATGCCTCTATTCCGCTACACTGGGAACCCTTTCTTGTCTGCAATATAGAATTCGTGCAACTACTTACCACACATGCAATCAACTCATGATCTTGAGGTCCTACATCATTTATATATGTAAGCAATAAGAACGCAAAGTTCAAGTTGCATTGAATATTCTAATATATCACTCGTGGCTTTCCTTACGTCGTTCATTTTGCGTGTGCATGAGCAAATCCAACACATATCCTAGGGGGGTCTGTCTGACATTTCCAGCATATTTTGTAAGGATTAAAAAAAAAGTTATATTTCACTAGAAGTGACGACCAAGTCATCAATTTGTAATAATGCTCTTACATTTGAATGTCATTGGAAAGCATGGCCAGTTTCCCACAATCTTCCCAGACTTCAAAAGCTATAGTTCTTTGTAAATCTTCTACCCACCATTTCATATTTGGTTTGACTGGCTGATCCCGTTTTGCTTCTACCTTGCTCCAGATCTCGTCTCCGATGGTGATTGTTGTTGCTATTATTGATATGATCTAGACATCGATCCTTCTTGTCCTAGCTTAGCTCTCACACTACCACGTGGAATCACACATGTGGGTTGTGACTGTAAGCTATGCAGAAAGTCTCACATTCCAAGACCCTCATCTGAAACCAAGCCCTGGGCAGTTACTGCCAGTGAGCTAAATGAACCAAGGGTCTAACAGTGAACAGCAACTTCCTATCCTCCTAACAGCCTTGCAATTAATTTCAAATAGCTACTAGACCTCCTGTTTCCGCCTAAAGTGGCTTGCTCGGTGAGTTCAAGGCTGGCCCATCCATGAGACCAACTCATGCGTCCACTCAAGGTGCTGGTTATGACCTTTAAAGAGCCAAATGGCTTAGGGCCAAGGCACCAGAAGGATCACTTTTCCCACACGAGTCTGCCCATGCCCCAAGATCCTCTAGGGAGATACACTCAGAGACGACGGTGCGCCCCCACGTGGGAGGGGCCGCTGATGCTACGCCCCCATGTGACGCCGGGCGTGACATCACGCAACTCCGACCACGCTCCGTTTTCAAGGCAATTTCAGAGCCGTACGGAGCCAGGGAGGGCAGGAGGGCCCAACCCACGCTCGGCAAAAGCGGCGAGGACAGCGCCGGAAGAACTCCAGGTACATCCTATGCCCTGGGGCCCACCGCACCACCGCACCAACCCCCGCGACGCTTCTGGATACACTTGCCATATCCTACTGCCGTCTGAGATACAGCTGTGAGAATAAGCGAGAGGGCCTTCTCGGTGATGGCCCGTTTCCTGTGGAATTCAATCTCAAAGGCGGTTCATTTTGCTCCCTGCTTTCTCAGAGGAAGCTGAAGACAATATCCGTTTCAACAGGTTCTCTCTGATTATTCTCGACTGGTTATTTTTTATCTCTCTCTGTTTCTATTTTTTCTTTTTGAAGTGGATAGCATTTCTGGAGTGTGCTCTGTGCTCTTCTGCTTTGTTCTTATGATTTCTATTGTACTTTATTATGTTTTAGTCCCTCTGATGCATGTTGC
The DNA here is from genome assembly GCA_026170595.1 of Plestiodon gilberti rubricaudatus. Lineage (NCBI taxonomy): Eukaryota > Metazoa > Chordata > Lepidosauria > Squamata > Scincidae > Plestiodon > Plestiodon gilberti. The sequence continues at coordinate 9,813,562 of JANXHW010000010.1, read as the reverse complement.
TTTGAGACTGATGTGCGTTGCTTTTAAAATAAATACGGTAAGTTGTATATGTCCATTGCCCGAAGAGAAACCCTGGTCACAGCCCGTCTCAGAGCTTGGCAAAAAGCAGGGCTGCCAGGATGGTGTAGTGGTTTGGGAGTCGGACTTAGACCTGGAAGATCCAGGTTCAAATCCCCGCTCAGCCACGAAGCTTCCTGGGTGACCTTGGGCCAGTCACTATCTCTCAGACCCACCTACCTCACAGGGTTGTTGTGAGGACAAAAGGAGGGGAGGAAATATGTACACCACTCTGAGCTCCTTGGAGGAAGGGCGGTATAAAAATGTGAAAAATAAAATAAAAAAATAAATATGCCCTTATTGCCAAAATGTACATATGTTTTTTTTTGGGGGGGGGGTGACTTTTAGTGAGGAAGTGAAGTGCGGAAAGTATTAAATCCCCCTCTCTCTTGTCTGGATCGGGGGAGCCCATGGCTAGTTTTTTTGTAAAAGATAAATGTGGGGAGCTCCAATCATGGGGTTCCAATATGCTCTAAAAGTCATAGTGTATCTCCAAAAAATATCAGGGAGGGATTCTTAGTGTGTGACGTGACATAGAAGTGAACAAAACCGAACAGCAATGCTGAACAATGAGAAACAATGCTGGTGGCCTGTCTGGGCCTGGCAGAAGTTCCCGATCCTACTTTTGAGTAAGGCGTTAAACTGGATGACCTGTTGTCCCTTCTGATTCTAGTACAGTCCTATACTTTTATACATTTTTATGGAACGTTTTAGAATAAAATTGGTCACTTACTTTCAAAGGGACCACAGTCTTCAAATGAAGGAGCCCCGGTGTCTGTTTTATGCGCAAATATTCTCAGCTGGAGGAGTTACAAATGCATATTTAAACTGAAAATCCTGGCTGAGGAACCATATACTTGCATAGGTGTGTACAGGTACAATTAATTCTGAACACAGGACATATTGGCTGAACTGGAATCAGGTAAGCCTTTGTTAAGTGCAATGTTGCTTTATTTCTGAAGGGGTGCCAGGGGGTGGCATTTATTATTATTTTTAAAGGCCCACATATTAAAAAGGGACGAAATAGATTTCACATGGACGCCTTTGAACTTTGAAACCTCCCATGGTGCAACTAATTGCGTTGCCAACAAGACACAGGAGTACACCAACAAGACGCATAAAATGTAACTGTGAGGGGTGTGATGATGGGTCTTTATAAATAATACATTTATCCCAAGGTACACTTGTGTGTCTGCAGTAAATGCAGGTATTTTTCATTAGCAGCAGATGGACATCAATATACATGTGAAGACAACAGAAAACCAGGGAAGGTTAAAAAAAAAAATGGGGAGGGAAGTGTGCACATATGAGCCATATTTTAAGACAAGTGAATGCTGAAGAAAGAAAGAAAAATGTGGGTGATCATTAAACAAGCAATAAACCAAACTACTGTTTTATAAAGTTTGTCGTCTCTTTAACTCATATGTGCCGTACTTGTTTAAAAACCCATTTGTTTTAATTACAAAACTTTTTCCTGAGTGCCGAGACAGAATTCAAAGCTATTCTCAAAAACACATTTTTTTTTAAATTATTTGATTAACTGTGACCATTTTGGTGTCACAACAGGCCAGAGTCCAGCTGGGGCTAATTTCCAGGGTGGTAAACTCAAATAAGTACAACAAATTAGTACAACAGCATTCACAAGTGTTTTATAACATCAATATAACATTGTATTTCAAAGGGAAACTAGAATGACCACTATTAACACTGTATGTTGAAAATCTTATAAGGTGCTCTCACACTTCCACAGCTAGAGCTCTTGTTTTCAAGCCTTTGCAAGCAGATTCTGACAAAACAGGGTTGTTGTTTTTCTCTTGAGTATTTAATGTTTCATAGGAGAGAAAAGTCTGGATTTTTACACTGCTTCCACTCCCCACAAACTGTAGGAGCTCCAAACACATTCCAAAATCCTATGGTAGACTCTCAGCTTGTGTACGAAGCTGGCCAGAGCAAAACCCAAGTAGGAAAACCACAACTTCAGTGCTCTGGGCTAACAGTGGAAGTTCATAGTTGCTTACATACAACTTCTGCAGTATCAGAGGCTCCTACTTCTTTGGAACACAGAACCTCACAGCTGTTTCCTTTGTGTGTGTTGGGGAGGGGGATGTGGTCTGCCATTGTGGAGACAGCAGCACACATCCCACTAATCCTTCTCCTTTGATGGTCTGGGAGGAAGAGGGGTTTTGTGGAGAAAGGGAGGAAGGAAATAGAAGCTAAGGACCACACATCCCGCAAGGACCATAGAGGGGCAGGTAAAGAGGTCTCAAGTGTCTGGACAGTACACTGCCCTCCAGAGTCCTGCAGGGGGCGTTGCATCCAAATTCCAACCCTTGTAAGGCAAGAAGCCAGGAGCGTTCACATCTGCATTGGGTTACTGTATGCACCAGAGCCAGTTAACAGGACCATCAACTGATGACTTTCATGCCAGAAGGAGCCATATCATCCAATAGCAGTACAAACAATATGGCCAGCTCACGACGGCCAGTCTGAGACTGCGAGAATCTAGGACCATAACAGAACCAAGCATTAAATATTTCATTTAGGAGTGTTGGTTTCAGATCTGGACAACACTATTCTACTTAATAATGATAACCTTTGGATCCATACATGTGAATGACTTATTTCTCTGTCAAAATCTCCTACTTAGGCTTCAGACCGAGTTATTTTTTCTTCCAGTTCCTTCTTTTTTCTCAAACTACCATTTTTGGTAACAAGCCAAATCGCTGCCACCCTAACCAATGACCTGTCATGGCCAATCTTCCAATCCATATCAAAACTATCCCCATTCAGAGGACCTTTTCAAAGCCTTTCGCGCTCCACCTAGACTGCCAACATTTGCAGTCCAGCCTGCTGTCATAACGACCCATCTTGGTAAGTGCAACTCTTCCTTAACAATCTCCACAAAGCATCACCACAGACCTTATTGCTACTACATCTACTCTACAGTGTTGAGAATAAGTTGTTTGAAGTCTTCCATGCTCGTGTATAGAGGATTCCAAATAATACTTTGATACAGAAAGCTCTTCTTCCACTAGCTGTGCCACTAACAATTCATGTGCCGCACAGAAGCAAAGTTATATGTATTCTATACATCTGCAGGTTAGATGCACGAAATGCGGTGATGTTATCCAGAAGATTCATTCTCAGCTTCCGTTTTCATGAAAAAGCACGACCTCTAGTTCTTGAAGTTGCATATCAAAGCTTGAATGTATATTAACACTGCCTGGGACTCAGAAGCCAATACGGGGCTGACTATTAGCAGCCCTTCAGACTGTACTTGTCAACCAACTTCAATTTCATGCTGGTCTTTCTCTTCCATTCTACCCATTCCATTCTACCCATCTTTCTCTTCCATTCTACCTATTCAAAGTTGATTCTTTAAGCATTCAAATATACGGGTTGCTCACACACCCAGGTTGTTAAGCATGAGAGCAACTGTGGTCCTTCCTCAACTATACAAGAGCAAGGGGGAATCATGTCATACACTGCTACAACTGACAGAAATTTTCACAATCAAAGCAACGTATTTGAGGTGTTGCTGTTTTTGAGAATTGTGGTGGTTGCTTTCTAACTGTGGTGCTGGAGAAGACTCCTGAGAGTCCCTTGGACTGCTAGGAGATCAAATCAGTCAATCCTAAATCAAATCAACCCTGACTGTTCCCTGGAAGGACAGGTACTGAGGCTGAAGCTCAAATATTTTGGCCACCTAACGCGAAGAGAGGACTCTCTGGAGAAGACTCTGATGCTGGGAAAGATTGAAGGCAAAAGGAGAAGGGGAAGGCAAAGGATGAGATGGTTAGACAGCATCACCGATGCAACGAACATGAAAATGAGCGAACTCAGGAAGATAGCGGAGGACAGGAAGGCCTGGCGGGATATGGTTCATGGGATCACGAAGGGTCGGACACGACTTAACAACAAAAACCCATTATATGCCAAATTCACACAACAATACAGTTTGGTGGATTTTGTTTGTAGCCATTAGAAGCCTTTCTTGTTCTTCAAGTACTGAGTACCTAAGCCTTTATGGCCAGAAAGCCACGGGATGGGGAAGAATATATTTTCAAGGTTTACTGATGCTTCCTTTTCATGAAAGGGGAAACGTCTTGATGCCAACGGGCTAAACACATTTCACAAAGGACTCTCTTATACAGTTAGCAGAGGGCAGGGGGGAACACATACCAAATCAAAAATTGAAACTCACCCGCACAGGGCCCGATTGGTGCAAAACCTCAAAACGATTTACAGCTTTATTAAATATGCTTCCATGTGAACCTTTTACCACAAGGTTCCCTGGCTTGGTAAATTAAGGATCTTACATAAGTCTTAACGCCTTGCTTAAACTTTCACACAGTCTAATAAAAGACAAGTTTGATCTTCCTAGCACAATGCTGCTCAGTTTTGCAGCATAAGTTAAAAAAAGGGCTTCAGTTGGTCAGCTGCTAGCCACATGGTAAAATGATAAGCATAGCCATTCAAGGTTCACAATTATTTCAGATTTATTCTCTTCCTGATCTTTCATTTTTATCAGCAAAACATACTCATGGTACGGGTAGTTAACTTAAAAAACTTAAAGGGGAGAAACACAAGAAGTTGACAGCAAAAGCCAGAGAGGTTTATGAAAGGAAAATATTCAGCCCACCGCCACAACCTTGACCTTTCACTGTCTTTTAACATTAAACATTTGCCCCACCTTCGAAAAGATAAATGTGGCTTTTGATGACAGCCAATGTTATCTGAGGATTAAAATAGCCCTCTTGCAGTGCTCAACATTAAAGTCTTCCGCATTTGCAAAATTGCAAACAGATGCAACTCAAGTACCTGCAAATAATCTGCCAAGACCAATTTCAAAAGGGAGATTTCAAAATATGTGGAAGTCATTAGGACATGTATTATTTTTGCAATGAATAGGCGCCAGGAGTGTCTCAAGAAGCAGATGGGTGCTACTTTGCTTATAAAAGATCAACAGAATATTTGCCTGTAAATGAAGACGTATAAGCTATACGAAACAATTATGTTAAAATGGTGAATGTTTCAAAGCTAATTGTAATGGTCTTTTAAGATCTGAATTCCTCATTTCTTACAGCATGCTAAAATATCATTTTAGGTTTTTTGGCCCTGATTGATATAATTACAAAAACGGCAGAAAATTAAAGCAAATGCTGTCGGTTTTTACTGCGGGGAACGTTGTCACTTTTATCACTTGTTTACAGTCACTCATATATACCGATAAATGATTTTTTTTAACAAAAAAAGCATTTAAAAACAAATATTTTCTTAGGGAACATAAAAATGGAGATCAAACTAAAGTTATAATGACTGCTAGATTCCAAATGTAGATTTTTAAGGGTAATAATCATACTTAACACTTATACAATGCTTTTTTACTGTTTGAAGTATTTCACAAATATTATCTCAGCCATCCTTACATTAACCTCCACAGCAGTCAAGTATTATTATCCCCATTTTGCAGATGCAGACTGAGGCTAAGAAAATAATGGCCCCTGCAAGACCATGCAAGAGATGAAGTTTGAACTTCCCAGTCTACAGTGCAATCCTATACATGTTTATTCTACTCATTGCTCTCAGTAGGACTTACTCCCTGGTAATTGTGTATAGGATTGCAGCCTTAGTGTCTTTGCTGCCATGCTATACTAGCTCTCAAATTACCGTATTGGTCTGAGTAAAAGACTCACTTTTTTCTCCTAATTTAAGTTTTTAAACTAGGGGTGCGTCTTATAATCAGGCATAAATTTAATGCCAGTGATTTAATTGATTTTTTTAATAGCGCCAAACTTTAAGGGTGCGTCTTATAATCAGGTGCGTCTTATATTCGGGACAATACGGTATATAGTAAAATAGAAAATCATAAATAAAACTACACCAGTGTGAATAGGGAGAATAATTCATCCGGTACTGCCCACACTAATTTCCATTCATTTCAAGATGGCTCACAATAGGATAGCATTTGGTGAGATAAACCTGTAATATAGAAAGAACAGCCTAATATAGAAAATATTAGGGGTCAGTTTTAATCAGGTGCATTAAGAAACAGCTTTAAATCTCAGATTCATGTATATTAATTGTTGACCCTAGCTTACAGAATTATGAGTCCAAGCATAAAACAGAATCATAATTAACCCCAACAGTTAATATACAAGAAACAAACAAAGAACAAACGTATTTTCTTTACGCATCAAAATATATTGTTCATTCCAGGCAAATCGAATTTTGTCCAATGTTGATTTAAATTACAATTCATATGCAGTGTAGATGAACAAACGTTATCACTACAAGTAGAACTTACAGGCATATAAAGAAAGCAGCATAAGCATCTTTTAAAATGTGACTTACAGCGCTACTCGACTTAACTTTTGTGCCTGTTTAACCAGCGGCGCAGCGAGAACAGGAGGCCCCAGAATGGAAAAGGGATTCAAATCCCCTCCAAAAGAGGAATTCAAAGGGGATTTGAATCCCTTTTCCGTTCTGGGGCCTCCCGTTCTCGCTGCGCCCACGGGCGTCACTGGGGCGTGGCGGGGGGGCGGGCCGCCAGGGGGTGACGCGCGCACCCCCTCGCGCGTCACCTCCGTGACGCGCGTCGCCCTCCGGACGCTCCGAGGCCGGCCCGGGAGCCGGCCTCGGAGCGTCCGACCCCATCGGCGCTCCAGGGCCTTCTGAACGAAGGCCCAGGCAGCGCGTCAATCCGGGTATTTCCCGGATTTTCGCGCATGCCCAGACCCGTTTTGAGGGCAAAAAGAAAATGAAAAATGAATGAATTGCCCACACTGAACATCTATTTTCCACAATTTACAGAGAGAGGGCATCCCACAGTTTGAGATCCATGTGACCATGAGGTTGCCATGCACAAAGGTAGCATCTGGGGTGAGAAATATTGGTTGAGGACATGCTGGTGAAAAGAGGTAAATGATATTTGGAAATGTGAGCAGCCTGGTGGTCTTGCGCATGAGATTGGCTGAGTCCAATCATTGGCCACAAGAAATTCATCCTTGGCTACTGTTGTTTACCGTGTCCACCATAGTACAGTAGCGAGCTGGGTTATTAATTAAATAAATTACAGCATTACCCTGTTATGACCTGCACAGGCACTAAGCATTGGGTGTACATTTATCCATCGTGAGATCTGAACTATGCCATACGTTGGCTGGTTGGTACACTGGCATGCCACAGGATCCAAGACATCAGAGTAGTAAAAAAGAAAGAAACCCCCACAACAAAACAAGACATTATTCTGCTGCTGTGCGTTACTAATGTGAAGTGTTGTTGGTGAGAGATTATACTGTGTCACAATTTTCCTGCCTTACATGGTGTCAAGTATTGCAGTCGTCCTTTCTGCTCTGGCGGGAAGGAGAGGTGGAAAACAGGAGACCCACAGGATTTGGGCGCAAGTGCTATTAGTCCTCTCTAAAGATGTCGGTTAGATTTGCAAACACTAATTTTAAACTTCCAACATGTGAGCTAGCAGCAGCCACGATTTTTCGTTTTTTATTTTGACATTTCCATAAGGGGCTTCCATTATTATCAGGCACCTGTGAGCCAGGAAGTGAAAAACAGGGGGGGGGGGGGAAAGAAAGGAAAGAAAATGGCACATGAAGATGATGAGCAATGAATATGAACGCAGGAGCAAGGAAGAAGAACTTAAAAGAACAGTGTACGGAAGGGAAATCACAATTTCCTGTATTCGTCTGAATTTAAAAAACACAAACTCTGAGCGTTGTAAAAAGTGTAGTAGTGCAATATACTTCCTCTCTTATTGGTGCCATATTTTTGTATGTGTGAGCACAAGACTGTCCACATTGTTATGCGCCATAATATGTATGGACAGATCTGTGAACCATTCTATCATTTCTGAAACTTGTTAGTGGCTGCAAAAACAGAAATAATGAGAAAAGATTTAATACACAGACCAGCTTCTAGGGGAGAAAGGGGGGAAAGACAAAGACCTTTTTGTGTTCTCTTGCCACGTATCAGCTAACAACATCTAATCTCCCTATGTTAAATATGATCAGAGTTTTGGCCAAGAATTATTATTCTTTAGCAATGAAGGGAAGATCTGGTATAGCAATACAGCACATGCATGCAACCAATTGCAGCAGAAAATGCAACCCTGTTGCAAATAAAGCTTTTGCATGTATAGCCACCTTGTCGTCAACTAATGCTTCTAGAGAATACAATCGAGATTGAGCAAATGCTAACAAGAAAAACTGGGAATCAAAGGCAGTCCAACTATAAGACAGCAAATCATATTCTGTTTGACTTTTGGAAACATTACGTTCATTCCATCTACTCTGCAATGCAGTATTATGTGATGTGGAGACAAACAAAGGCAATATTAAGAATTACCAACAGGCTGGTGCACTACTTGATCTAGAGCAGGGCTGGACCAAGTTATAAGCTTATCAGGCTGGCCATAATATCTGTGGTCAACACACAGAGGAGAATTCATGTGCTCTCAGGAGCACAGTGCAATCATGACAGAGTTCCTGTATCTTTCATAACTGTGTAAGAGAGATAATTTACACAGGTGTCGGCACTGCACATGCCAAAATTCCCGCTAGAAAACTTCAGCTATGAAAAGGAGAAAAGTCTTGTGCTCCTTTGTCTTGGATTATCCTTAGGAACAAATTGGCCTTGGGACAAAACTCTAGCTGAGATGGCTAAGTGAAGACGTATCCCGTATAAAGGCCGACCCACACCGCATGATTTCCGTTGCGGAGGCGAGCGAACGTAGGTGCCTGGCCTCTCGCCTCCGCGCGCTGAACTCGTCGGAAGGAGTATCTTCCCGCAAATAGTCCCTCCTGTTGTCCCACCTTCTTAAGAAAGCCCTGCTGTGATTGGAAGTTAGTTCTGATTGGCATGCAACCACTCTCCTCCCCCTCTCATCTCATTGGTGGCTGCAGTAGCTCCGTAAACACGCCCCCTGAAAAGATGGGCAAACAACTTTCTGTACGCGCTGGAAATCGGGAGAGCGCAGCTCTCCCGTTTGCTTTCACAATGGTGACCAGACAGCTCCGCACATCTTCGTGCGCGTCTGAGACGTGCCGGAAATGTGCGGTGTGGGTCGGCCTTAACGCTTTCTATAACTCTATGAAACTTCTATAACTTTCTGGGATTTCAGCTGGCCTCATGGAGAGTGAAAGACGGTGGCTGGGTCAGGTCAACCGAGTGGATAGACCTGGGCGCTGCATCAGGAAGCCTGGTAGACCTGGGCTCCGAAGACTTTTCCAGCTATTGCTGCCCTCCCCCATCTTGTTTTGCCCCCTTCCCCTGTAAGAAGCGTCCCAAAAGAAACTTTGTACCCCCTGATAAAATTCCTCTCAGAGGTCCTGTCATCACTATACATGCCACTGGCCTACAGCTTACTATCGGCAATTTAAAAAAACCCTATTTTCCATATCACCACACAGGAAGTCTCTCATCAGTTTATGTACCGTATTTTTCGGACTATAAGACGCACTTTTTTCCCAAAAAAAACATGGGGGGGAAAGCGTGCGTCTTATGGTCCGAAGCCTAGGGTTTGGGGGTGCTTCGGGGAGGCCTGCAAGAGGCTCGCGCAGGCCCCCCCCCCCGATGTTCAGGTCGGCCGAAAATAGCGATTTTCGGCCGACCTGAACATCGTAGAGGCCTGCAGAGGCTCGCGCAGGCCTCCACGAAGCCCCCACAGGCCTCCCTGAAGCGCCCCCAAGCCCAGGTAAGTAATTTTTTTTATTTATTTTATGCTCCATAGGATGCATGCGTCCTATGGACCGATGCGTCCTATGGAGCGTAAAATACGGTATTTTAAAACAGATCAGAGCACACATACAGAGCACGTGTTAGTTCTTGAAATCAAACTCCATGGGAGCCAGTTCTTCATACGCTACACAAACACTACGGGCAACACTCCTCCATGGCTCACAATCCCATGCAGCTCCAGTAAGATATGAACCCAGGACATGCATCACACTGGAGGGTCCGATTGTGTGGTTCAGAACAAGCGGGCATCATTGCCATCTTGCACAAGATCTCCTGGGTTCAAAACTTTTACAAAAGTAGGGTGATGTAGGAAGCAGCCAAACGGGAATGGCAATCATGATGCTCCTGTAATGTGTTATTCATTTATGTAATTCAATTTAAAACTGATATGCCTCCAGTTTAAAAAAAAAAAAAACAACTCCTAAGGGGAGATATAAATTATCACATGAGGACCAAGTCTGACAGTTTGAACAACTTGATCCTACTGCAGGAGATGTATGTTTCTACACCTTTTCCAGATACAGATGCATTGCTATCAGTGACTCTGTAAACGCCAGGACTTGTCTTTTAATCATTCACATGGCACAAAGCCACAGACGAAAAGGATAACACAAGCATTCCAGAGATGTTCAGTTCTTGCAACAATAATGGTCTTCTCCACCTTGGAAAATCTGACTACATACACCTAACTGTTTAGGTTTAATTTCTGTCATTCTGATCCTATAATGACATTGTGAATGAAGGAGGTGAAGTGGGCTGTTACCAGCTAATTAGGACAGGGTGGGAAATTCAATAATAAGGATATGGGGATACCAATCTGAGGAGAATTCTAATTTCCTTCATGCATAGGGATTAATAAAGGACAGAACTTCTCTGATTGGACACACAATAATCATCGACCCTTTCGAATTCGGGATCCACATTTGCAACATGAAACCTACTTTTGATTTGTTTTCTTTTTACTATTACTGTACCATAATCTCTCTCTCTCTCTCTCTCTCTCTCTCTCTCTCTCTCTCTCTCTCTCACACACACACACACACACACACACACACACACACACACGAGTCTTGAGCAGCCCAATCCTGCGTAAGGATTCACTGGGTGGCCAAGGCCACCCGCCAGATCCTGATTTCTGCCGCGGGTACCCTGGAGCAGGCAGCCCGTGGCAGAAAGTCTACTCGCAGAAGGGGGCGCTCATCCCCTTCCCCGAGTGTAATGGCGGCTGGGGCTGACAGGCCTGAGATTTCCGCCAACTATTTTGCAGGATGGGGGAAGGGCGCTGGCCTTCCCGGCTCTAAAGTAGTCGCAAACGTGCTTTACGACACGTTCCTGACTACTCCGGGCGACAGAATGCTTGTTCCGCCGCCCTAATTTAGAGCAGGATTGTGCTCTTAATCATTCATCATACAAAAAATGGTAGTAGTGCTGCTAACTGCAACCTTCCTGGGGTTTAATCATAACTCAACAGTCCAAAAATCAAGGGTCTATCTTGCGGGATCAGGTCCAAAGGCCCATCTAGTCCAGCTTCCTGTATCTCACAGTGGCCCCACCAGATGCCCCAGGAAGCACACAAGACATCAAGATACCTGTATCCTGTTGCCACTCCCTTGCACCTGGCATACAGAGAAAACCTACTTCTAAAGCCAAGAGGTTGCTTATGGCTTGTAACCTGTGATGGACTTTTCCTCCCCAAATCTATCCAATTCCCTTTTAAAGGCATCTAGGCCAGGTGCCATCAACAAGCATGATAAGAAATGGAGTATGGTATGATTGCAGAAAGGAAATCTCACTTAAAATCTCCTTTAAGTGGTTGATACTGGAGATACCTCAGCCCACAACAGGAAAAAAGATTCTGGTGTCTAGCTCCTTTCAATTGGCAATATATAACTGCACAAGGGCATGAGTGTTTAACACACACACACACACACACACACACACACACACACACACACACACACACGGCAGTTTGGGGAGGGGAATAGAGGGGAACTATACAGTTTGCTAGGCTTAACCCTTGTAATCCTTTTCAAGTATTTCATGGGGAATTATATACCTGAATTATTAAGACTAGGAATGTGGGCTGCAGATAACCTGTGCAATCCAGTCTACCCATATGCATGTCAAGTTTTATTTGCAGCTGTTATAATAAAGTTGCAGTGGAAAGGTTATTGTCTGATGCCATTTTCATAGTGAGTAATGACAATTGCCTAAATGAATAAAAGAATACATTTCATTGTTACCACCTGCTCTTTTCTATCACAAGCAAAAAAAAGGGGGGGGGGGAGAGAAATTGCTGCAAAATTTGCAAATGATGCTACTCTGTGCTAAATTGTGTGGGATGTTTTATAAAGTGAATTAATATCCACTAGGGACTGAGCTGAGATCATCAAACTCATTTCACATAAGACAACAAATTAAATCTCTCCAGGGACTCAACACATGAAAGGCCCAGTGTGCTATCAAACAATCCAGCCTTCTCTTAGGTAGATTTCTTTAAGCAAAATATTAAATATACTTTCAGGATTGCTCCTATTGTTTTGTTATTCACCACTTAATGAAATGCTACTTCTGCTTTTGCCAGATGGTAGTAGTACATATAATTTTCAGGCCTTCAATTCACAGCATCATACAAGCAACATTACCAGTCTAGAAATCCCTGATTATTTTTGTTTCTTTTTGACATCAAAAATAACCCAGCCCTTTTATCTCACTGTTGTTGCTGAAGTACACAATATTTTAAAATGCACATCTATTTAAGGTGGTTGTTCGCATTGTTTTTGGTCCCCCCCCCTTTGGGTAGCTGGAACAATTTTAATTGATCAATTCGTGGTTTGATTGATTGTTTATATATAAGAAACCAAATATGAAAGACGATGAGGCAGAAAAAGTGCGCAACTGTACAATGCAAAATGTATTCTTAATACATTTTAACAATAACACATGCTGTGTTCATACAGTGGAATAACATCATCCATATGAATCCTAGGAATTTAGTATATCTGACAGTTTCTCTCAACCACCCATTCCTGTCTCATTGTAGCTGGCAAAAGAGAATTCTATAATTGAGTGGTACAGAACATGTGCCCTCCCTGCTAGAAGATGACAGATGGATTATAAAAACTTCAAAGCAGAGCATTTGGAGCACCAGGGGAGAGATAGTGGGTATTTGAACTCTCAGTCTTTACCCAGGAGACAATGGCACTGTGACATGGTGCATATATCAAGGAATGGTGTAACTAGATAGACATAATCTTTCTTTTCAGTACGTATTTAACATTCTGTTACGAACAAGTTTCAGCCTAGCTAAAGTGCAACTCATCTTAATACTAATCATCGTAGCCTGAAAGGCTACATGTCCCCTTTTTTTCAATTTTGGTTAAACTGTTCCTGCATAAAAGTGATTTTTTAAAGGACACTAGCAACCTTTGCACAGTTATTTTGAATTGCTAATTTTCTTTTTCTTTCCCTCATGCTCATTCCAGCCACATTACAAATACACACTAGGACCTTCACATATCTGAACATCTGCTGTCTTGAGGGATCTGCATGACAACCTGTGTGTTGTGTATACAACCACACGCTATTAATCACACATGTGAGGATTGTGGTGTATAAACCAGGGGTTCTCAACCAATGGTATGCATACCACCGCCGTACACAGCCCACCGTTTAGTGGTACTCACCCCCCCAATTGGCAAGATGGTGGCCACCATGGCGGCGTTGTCGCTTTGAAGTCATGTAAGTGGAGCAGTAATATAGAAATCAAATCAATGGAGGAGCTTGTATATAAAAAATATCCGCATGGGCAACACATATAAAGGCGTCTCTAAATGGGGACAACTATCTATTATACTTTGGGTCTGTTTAGACATATATGTCTCCCACATGTGGAAAAGCAACTGATTAAGAATGCAGTCCTATGCACGCTTCCTTGGGAGTAAGCCCCACTGAACACGGCAGAATTCACCTCTGAGTTAACAAGGTTGTGCCTTACGTGTCTTGGATAATCATCTAGAAACAGCAGCCATCAACAGTTAGGAAGCCTATTACCCTGCTAACTGGGCAAAGAAGCACTTTGCCCAAGTGAGGCTCCTCTTATATTTAGCTGGGGAAGAGTAACTGTCCCTCTTCACCCCAGCACGGTGTCTTTTCTAGTGGCTGTTACTGGTATTCTTCGGCATCTTTTTCGATTGCGTCACAATCATTGCGAGTCCTTTTGGGATAGGGAGCCATTTAATTATTTGATTTTGTCTGTAAACCGCTTTGTGGATTTTCGATTGGACAGTGAATTGACCTCTTACCATTATTGCTCAGAGACATTTCCCATGTTGCATTTTGCAGAGACAAGATATATCCATACGTGCAAAGTTGCCTTATGGGAATGAATCTTTCACTCATCTCCCTCCCAGCAGCCCTATGAACTTAACAAGCTCACAGGCCTGTGGGAGAAATACAGTCTTGGAAAACGAATCATCATGAATACGCTTTTTTACCCATACATGGAGTGACTTCCCTGCCCCTCAAAAGTGCTATATGGAATGTGAAACCCTCAAACAGGACAATGCGGGACACTTTTTACGTTAAGGCTGCAACATGAGGGCCATTGTCAATCACTCCAGGTGGCAATTGTTATCACACGCATTCATTTGAAGAGGGTCACTGTCCTGATCATTCAAGTTGCAAACTCCAGCAGCAGAACCATTGTTACTCCAATCTTGGCCATGAGTTCCTAAAACCCGCGCAAGCTGTATGGCGGCCTGGAACTCATGAACAGGACAACATCGGCCTCATGGACTAAGGGCGCAATCCTATCCAACTTATTTTATTTATTTATTTATTTCTGTATTTATATACCGCCTTTCTAATCCTCAGATTGCTCTTCAGATATTATTCAAGGCGGTTTACATAGGCAGGCTTATCTAGATCCGATAAGGATCTTTACAATATTGTTCTGTATAGAACCCTACAATTCCAGCTGGTTCTTCCATGGTGTAGTCATCTTCACTGGCTACCGAACACAAGCCTCCAGCTCACTTGGAAAAGTGCCACTGGCTGAGCTCTGCTCAATCCTATCCTATTTACGCCACCGTTGTAATCAGCGGTGCAGCGAGAACGGGAGGCCCCAGAACAGAAGGGGGATTCAAATCCCCTCCAAAAGGGGAATTCAAAGGGGATTTGAATCCTCTTTCCGTCCTGGAGCCTCCCGTACTTACTGCACCATTGGGTTTCACCGGTGGCGTAAATTGGATAGGATTGAGCAGAGCTCATCCGGTGGCATAAGTTGGATAGGGTTGCGCTGTAAGTGAAGACCAACACTTTTTTAAAAATATGCTGTTCAAATTAAATACAAATAATTCAATCCTTTGTTAGGAATTAGACCCAAGGAGTGTTTTGCGTTTTTGGCTAGGATGTTTTGGTTCAAAATTCAAATCAGCCCGTCTTACTTACTGCATTGCAGGGCTGGCAGAAGCCACTCTCTCTCAGCCATAGCCTCCCCGCCCTAACTGTATATGGGTGTAATGGATTGTACTGGTATATTGGCATGGCAACTTTAAAATTGTTATTTTAAAAATCACATCTTGAATTATTTCATTTTTCAAGAAGTGATATTTAAAATAACCATTACATGGAAAGAGCAGGAACTCCTGTTAGTGTTTCTAACTTAGGGAGATAGGAGGGGAAGACCCTTGCAAAATGAGTTGGAAACGTATTTTTGTACACACACTCCATAGGTCTTCACCAGCAAGTTTTTGAATTCTCCACAAATCTTCATGGGACTGAATGTTAAGCAAAGTAAACGGGGGGAGGGGGGAGGGTAACTGGGACAGAATCTCAGAGCAACACACCCTGTAGCATAGGAACCCCTGCAGCACCCTCCATGAATGCCGAAGTCACAGGCTATACCGGTACCTACACACATGGCCAAACTTTCACATGTGTGTTTCTGTACCCGTCGAGGGCGCCTGGGGAGCGATGGGGGGCCCTGGCTTTTTGAGCAGCAAGAAACAATGCTGCTGAAATATCAGGCGCTGGAACAGGAATAAAGAGTTGTTGCACCTGTTTTAATATGAAATGATGTGTCTGTACAGTCAGGAGAGCCTGTCACAAGCATGCTGAGCAGCAGTTTGGCGTTGTGGCTCCACAGCTAACAGCAGTGTGGCAAACACTTAGAAGTCATACACTGCTGCTGCTGCTGCAAATTCCGTCCTACACAGGACATTAATTGTTGCCAAACAGGAAAGAAGAGGAAGGTGCAGTAGGGTGAATCTTTGAAGGCAACCTGCTTTTCAGAACCCCTCTTTTTAAAGTCCATTTCAGATTTCCTTTTTTTCCCCCCTTCCCCCAGTGATCTTCTGCCATACCAGAATGTAAACACCACAGGAAGAGACAGAATCTCGAATTAAGGATTTGAATGCATTTCTTTAGAAGTAATCTTCAAAGAACGTACATCCCCAAACATCACAGTGATTCAACAAGCTAAGGAGCTCGAGAGTGCTTGTACAACCATCCAGGTCATGCCTATTACTTATTACAGTTGGTCCCTACATACTGACAACAACAAATCACACACACACACACACACACACACACACACACACACACTATATGGAAGGCTGCTTTCCTTTCTGTTTTTGAAAGCTTAGTACACTTGGCAAGCAAACAGGGACAGTAATGCTGCTTTTATGGAGGAAAATGCAGGGTCACAATAGCACTCCTGCATTTGCAACAGCGTGCCATTGGACATAAAGGCCGCACTGCAGGGTTCGTTCGCTCGAGCCTTACTTATGCTCATGGGTATCTGCCATTAGTAGTCAATGCTGGGGGGAGGGGGGAAGATAAGGTGGAAATGAAAGTATGTTTTATTGACTGATGCTACCAAGACAACTAGTAACAAACAAAAACGAGAAGACCGACTTGTGTGGTTGGAAAATATTTTTATACACACACACACACACTCTTAATGAACAGTAAACTCATCTATCATAATGATGCCCAACTTAAGAACTATCAAACACAGATGAACATTTTAATGATATAAAAGCAGGAGATGGGATTCAATCACAGTCAACAAAACGAAAGAGGTCTCTGCCATTAAAATGATAGTAGCCTGTGCCAACTCTCTAACTGCTGTACATTTGTTAGATAATAGCTTTGGGGTTTTTTGTCCCCCTCCCCCATGAGATCTTTTGCAAGGGGGGGGGAAGAAAAAGACATTTAATCAGAGTGATACATGACATCCAAAAAAACCTGATTCCAAAAAAGCAAGTTGTCTTTCTGAAGGCAGGATACAGAGACATCTCTTAAGATTAATTCTGTGAGAACATTCTAAAAGTCAAATGCCAAACGATATTGAACATACATTAATATGCACAACTGAGGCTCAGTTTAAACATGACTTTAGACAGTACCAAATTCACAGAGCATCATTTTTTATGCCCAGTCACCTTGCCTGAACGCATGGCAGGGACCAGGTTACAAGCCATCATGATGGGTATAAGCAACCTCCTGGTTTTAGTAGTAGGCTCTCTCTTAATGCCAGATGCAAGGGAGTGGCAACAGGATACAGGTCTCTTGTTGTCTTGTGTGCTCCCTCTGGCATCTGGTGGGGCCACTGTGAGATACAGGAAGCTGGACTAGATGGGCCTGTGGCCTGATCCAGCAGGGCTGCTCTTATGACTTAGGCAACCTCCGATTCTAAAACGGTCCATGAATTACAACGACATTTGCTCTATGATCTGCTTCTTTGGTTTGAACCACCACCCCCTGCTCAGTTGATGCTCAAAAATCAGAAAGCTGGGGGGGGGGGGACTGTTTTGTACAAGTAGCCTTATGAAACCAGTGCATTCAAATCATACATCCTCTGTCAGTTTCTGTATTGTACAACCTTGATCACAATGGTCCTAGGTAACTGTTACTGGCAATGTGTTGAATCAGTAAATGTTACTGGTTGGGTAATAACGACCCTTGCCCTGACCCTACACACACACACACACACACACACACACCCTATTTATTTATTTATTTGACAATACAGTGGCTTATACAATCAGGCTGTTAGCCCAATCATTACACACACAGAAAGAATAAAGGATTAACAAACAGAACAATGATAAAGCAAAAATGGTTTCTTTTGTAAAGCTGAGTGTAAGACATTTTAAAGACTTTAATAGATAATCTTTGGAAGCCATTTCTGATGTGAAAAGCAAAAGCACTCTTGTAAAAAAATGTCTCATATTTGCATGCTTCTGGAAGCACAACTGAGCAGTCAATAACACAATTAAGACAACATCAATAACAAACAATGTGTGTATTATCTACACTTCTAAAACACAACCGATTCAAATATTTCTAAGGGCCTGTCTTAACACTGCTGCAAACACTCTTGCACTATCAAAGTGTAAAATTCCATGCTAAGGCAATGCTACTGGTTACTTGCAAAGGACAAAAACAAGAAGATACAGGGAGAACTGCTTTTAAATAATAGGATAAATAACTCAGACTACTGGGGGGGGGGGAAGCTCCATGAGGAGAGAGCTGCAATAGAGAATGAGGACTTGTATGCGTAAAGCTAATCAATCACTCAATATCACATGATACAATGCAACAGAAGGACCGAATAAGTGCTATGAGTGACCTTATTCACCCAACAAATGGTGTTTGGGGATCAGAAAGCCCAGAAGCAAGTCTAATTATCCATTATAAGTTTCAGGCATCTTTCAGTCCATCCTATTGAATACATCAGTTCGTAAAGGCCAACAACTACAGAACTGGTTACTTTACCCAGCAAATTACTCTAATCAGATTCAATGCATATGCTGTTACAAAGCCTGTTCATCCTCTGAATAGCTGGAGCAAGGATCGCACACCTCAGCATGAGTCAGCTAATGAGATACCCCATCCACACCTGGGCTATCCCTCAGACGGCAGAACCCCCAGAAGATGCTGTCACAGTTGGGCAAGCAGGATAAACGAAAACTTAGTTGAGATGGAGACAAAAGCAAGGAGATGAAAACAGATGTGGACACTCAGAGTTACCATACTAGCTAGAGAAGCGCTTCCCGATGTGTGGGTTGTGATCCACTTGGTGGGTGGGAGGGCCCAACTGTGTGACCCACTATTCATTGGGCCCTCAGTTGGGCCTCCCATTTGCCCTTGTGTCTGGTTGGCTCCAAATTGGAGCCCTCTGGAAGGACGCAAGTAGAGGCTGCTTCTTGCTCACAACCCATCTTCAGAAGCTGCTCCCATGTCGCACCAGGTCCGGGACGGCCTCCAGAGGCCTCTGCAAAAACGCCTCTGGAAGTGACTTCTGGGTTGTTTTCAGTTTTGCGAACATGACTAACTTCCAGTCGTGTCCAGACGCATTCTGAGGCCTGCAGAAGCCTCTGGAGGCTGTCCTGAGACCAGTGCAGCACAGGAGCGGCTTCCGAAGATAAGTCAAGAGCTGGAAGCAGAAGGTGGGTCGTGGTGGTAATACATTTGGGGACCACTGAGCTAGAGTGAGCCCACATGCAGTGCCATATAAGAGTTTCAAATCAGAAGTGACAAATCAGAAATTTTTCCTAAACAACAACAGGAGGGGGCACAGCAAAACTAGGGTTGAGGGATAGGGGACTTCAGTCCTGTGCCTCACCATGGTTTTTAACCCAATGACAACCACTTCCTTGAGTTATTTTAGGTGGGGGAAAAAAACCTTATAATGGAAGATTTTTTCACTTAAAAACAGTGAACGGCGGGGGGGGGGGGGGTCATGATCAGGATCAAAACCCTGATCAGGCAAAGTACTAAAGCCCCCTCCTCAGCTCCCACAACAGTTTTGCCATGTTTCATGCTAACACGGCATGAAACTCTTGCTATTTAGAAAAAAATAAACAAACACCCATAAGGGTTAAATCTAATTTGACCCTTAAATAAATTATACTGGTGCAGCATAGTGGATAACAGCATAATCCTATACGTTTACTCAGAAGTAAGGTTGCAATCCTATACACACTTACCTTGGAGTAATTCCCATTGAACCCAATGGGACTTATTTCTGAATAGACATACATAGGATTATGCGGTAAGTCCCACAGTGTTCAATGGGGCTTACTCCCAGGTGTTTATAGGATTGAGAGACTGAGGTGTGAGTTGGCTTCCTGGCTGGACTCTCACTTCTACCATAATCTCACTAGGTGGCCTTCGGCAAGCCTCAGCTCCGATACGGGGATAATAATAATACCCATTTATCTTGCAAGATTGTTGTAAAGCAAGGTAATACATGAGAACAGTGCTATACAAATGCTAAGCGTACAAGTTATTAAACATTTATAGTATTAATATGCAACATGAATAAAGAAAAATCCACCATGAATACATTTTATCATAATTGTAGGGGTAGAGCACTTTATTAAAATAAGCCACTGAAGAACAAGGTTGCTTAATATCACATTAAAAAGGTAAAGGTATCCCCTGACAATTAAGTCCAGTCGTGTCCGACTCTAGGGTGTGGTGCTTATCCCCATTTCAAAGCCAAAGAGCCAGCGTTGTCCGAAGACGCCTCCGTGGTCATGTGGCCGGCATGACTCTCCTTGCCACAGCACGTAGCATGCGGCTGGAACACGGAGCGCTGTTTACCTTCCCGCAAGCGGTACCTATTTATCTACTCGCATTGACATGCTTTGGAACTGCTAGGTTGGCAGGAGCTGGCCAAGCAACAAGCGCTCACCCCGTCGCGGGAATCGAACTGCCGACCTTTTGATCGACAGCTTAAGGTTCAGCGGTTTAACCCACTGCGCCAGGTCACATTACCTGACAGTTAATTTAGGGCTAGATCCTGCTGTTCAGTCTCAGCTGAAATTCCCGTTCATGTCTGACAGGAGTCATGGAACCATATCCCTAAATTTTTTCTTTGTACCCGGGGTGCTATTTTGGATTGAAAGATATAATTTTTTTGTTCACAACTAAGACAAACAAGGATCACACAGTGTTACGTTATTGATTTTCCTTTCTTTGGTCCATTGCTCATGTTGTCTTTGCAAGAACTTGGACATAACATTTGTACTGTTTGTGTACGTGTGTACACACACAGTGGGGCCTCGTTATTTGCAGGTTCAGCTTCCGCGGATTCCAGTATCCGTGGAAGCAGCCTACAAACAACTAGGAGCTGGAGTCCAGTACCAGAGGCATTGTTAGAGGGGGCGGGGGCCCACCACCCCCAGGTGACAGGGTGCCAGGACAACAGGGGTTTGCAACTTACCCGGCGGCGGCAATGAAAATGGCGGTGGTGTAGAGCGAATAGAGGTGGTATAGAGCTAGATTCACAATGTCAAAACAGCTTTGAAATCCTGAATGATAAACCAATGTTCTAGCAAATAACACCATTCTCTGGACATGTTATACGTATGTATTATACTAGCCTGTGGTTCACCTGAAATAGCCAGGGCAGCCCAAGGACAAATAAAGGCATAGACAAGCAAAAAAAAAGTTTTGCTTGTCTTCTAGAACCTGTTAATTTTTTTCCCCTGAAAATCCTTTGGCAGACTTTTAATCCTAGACCTCAATAAAAATCAGTAGAAATTTCCATCTGTTACCAGAAGGACTTGTGGCCAAGCACAAAGGTGAACACTATTTTGGACGTGCAATATTGGAAATGTAATGGATTCTTTCATGAGGATTCCATGTTTTTGGGAGAAGACATCCTCCTGGCATTCTCACCAAACAACAGTTCCTCCAGCTTGGCTTTCAGATCCAAAAAGTAGGGTTTGCTCCAGCCCTTCAACTGAACTGCATCATGTAGCTTTTAAGAATTTCATTGTTGTAAAGAGAAGGCAAATGAACAAATTAATAAAAATCTGGACCAATTTCCCACACTGCCCATCAACCGACTGCCATCTTGATATGTTTGCCATGCATTTAGTCAATGATCAAGGCAAGGGAACAAATCCCCAAATGCTTGGATAATAAAGGTATTATCTACTCTAGAGCCAGCGGGTAGCGCAGTGGGTTAAACCACTGAACCATGAGCTGTCGATCGAAAGGTCAGCAGTTCGAATCCATGCGACGACTCCTGCCAACCTAGCAGTTCGAAAGCAAGAAATTGCAAGTAGATGAATAAGTACCGCGTCAGCGGGATGGTAACAGCGTTCCAAGCGTCTCGGTATTGAGTCATGCTGGCCACATGACCACGGAGGCGTCTTCGGACAGCGCTGGCTCTTCGGCTTTGAAACGGAGATGAGCACCGCTCCCTAGAGTCGGACACGACTGGACTTAATTGTCAAGGGATACCTTTACCTATTATCTACTCTATGTCAAAACTGCCAACATGTGGACAGCTGCTATGGTACTGATCAAGAAGCAATGGCTTTCGTACTCCACAATTCATATTTAACTTTGGCCGATTTGTGAAAGTGAAAGAAAAAGAAGATTTCCGATATCTATTTTTTTCCTTTTAATGAGGGAGGAAATTGCAGGATTTGGCCTAATGTCAGCCAAGGGGAAGATGTGTTGCCATACCTTAGGGAAAACATCTCATCACAGGAGTGCTTCCAAACTCTTAGCACTTTCCATGGTGCCACAGCTGTGCAGTCACAGGTGCCGGCACTGCAGATGCCACAACCGTGGAAGTGAGATTAAATGGAACAGACTCCAGGCAGGAAGCCAAGAAGACATCTTATGAGCTCTCTGCTCACAGACCCTTCAATATTTAAGACAGAAGGGTCCGATATTAACCTTAGTCTTAACACAGGACAAAGAATTAGAATGTCAAGTGATCATAACTGAAGGAGGAAATTTCTTACTCTCAGGCTAGGAAAGAGGTCATCGTCTCTAGATACCTTACTTAAACTAATATACATTTAATTGAATGGGGATTATTTGTTTTTTAAATGCTGTATCTTTCTCAATCCTTGGACAAATAGCAGAATAAAATGCCAAATAAATTGCATCTGCCTCCAGAAAAAAAGGGCAGATACTTGAAATTCATAGCTGAAGACCATTTTCTCTGTTCTTTCCAGTAGATACTCTGAATAGCAAAGGCTCTGGTCATTTTCACAGAAGACTAAAAAAAAACCCAGTATTTGAATTTCTTGTGTCTGCAGAGCGCCCCACTGAGCAGATACATTTGATTTAAAAATGGCTCTCTTCTACTTCCTCCATTGCATTAACCATGTTCAAAACTGATGCACATGGAACTAAAATGTGTTTTTACCATTGCTTTTAAAGCAGTTTCAGATTTTTTTTCTCTCATCGTGAACATGATATGTTATTGTTTACAATTCTCACAACACATTTTGGTATTCAAAGTGCTTCATAATTCTTATCTCATTTTGCTATACGCATACATCCCTTGGATGTGGATATACAACGTAGAACATGTGCAATACATTATTAAATGTACTGAAAATTGTACAATGATGACATTTTTTTGAAGACACGAAAGCAGCTTCTATAGGATCTGAGCAATACCCATCTGCATCAGTATGGTCTATATAGGGGCCTTTCCCAACCCTACCTGGAAGTCTAGGGATTGAATCTGGAACCTTGTATATGCAAAGCAAATGCCCTAGCCCTAACATGGAGCTACAGCCCCTCTTTCTAATTATTTATATAGCATCTAGAACTAAACGTTAAGCATTGTACACAATATAAAAGTTGTATAGTGCACTATTCATGGATCATTGCCTTGTCGTGGCGAAGGGGCTTGCGTAACTCAAAGAAGCCATGAGCTATGCCGTGCAGGGACACCCAAGACGGACAGGTCGTAGCAGAGAGTTCTGACTAAAAGTGATCCACTGGAGAAGGAAATGGCAACCCACTCCAGTAACCTTGCCAAGAAAATCCCATGAACAGTACCAAAAGGCTAAAAGATATGACGCCGGAAGATGAGCCCCTCAGGTCGGAAGGTGTCCAATATGCTACTGAGGAAGAGCGGAGGACTATTCCAAGTAGACCCAGAAAGAGTGAAGCGGCTGGGCCAAAGCCGAAAGGACGTCCAGCTGTGGATGTGTCTGAGGTTGAAAGGAAAATCCAATGCTGCAAGGAGCAATACTGCTTAGGAACATGGAATGTGAGGTCTATGAATCAAGGCAAGCTGGATGTGGTCAAAAATGAGATGATAAGATTGAACATTGACATCTTGGGAATCAGCGAACTAAAATGGACGGGCATGGGCGAATTTAAGTCAGGTGACCATCATATCTACTACTGTGGGCATGAATCCCTTAGAAGAAATGGAGTAGCCCTCATAGTCAATAAAAGAGTGGGAAAGGCAGTACTGGGGTGCAACCTCAAAAACGACAGAATGATTTCAGTTCAAATCCAAGGCAAACCATTCAACATTACAGTAATCCAAGTGTATGCCCCAACCACTGATGCCAAAGAAGATGAAGTTGACCGGTTCTATGAAGACCTACAACACCTTCTAGAACTAGCACCCAAAAAAGATGTCCTTTACATCATAGGAGACTGGAATGCTAAAGTAGGAAATCAAGAAATAAACAGAACAACAGGCAAGTTTGGCCTTGGAGCGCAAAATGAAGCAGGGCAAAGGCTAACGGAGTTCTGTCAAGAGAACACGCTGGTCATAGCAAACACTCTTTTCCAACAACACAAGAGGCGACTCTACACATGGACATCACCAGATGGTCAATACCGAAACCAGATAGATTATGTGCTTTGCAGCCAAAGATGGAGAAGCTCTATACAATCAGTAAAAACAAGACCTGGAGCTGACTGTGGCTCAGATCATGAGCTTCTTATTGCAAAATTCAGACTTAAACTGAAGAATGTAGGGAACACCACTAGACCAGTCAGATATGACCTAAACAATATCCCTTATGAGTATACAGTGGAGGTGAAGAATAGATTTAGGGCATTAGACCTGGTAGACAGAGTGCCTGAAGAACTATGGACGGAAGTTTGTAACATTGTACAGGAGGCAGCAACGAAAACCATCCCAAAGAAAAAGAAATGCAAGAAAGCAAAGTGGCTGTCAGATGAGGCTTTACAAATAGCTGTGGAAAGAAGGAATGCAAAAAGCAAGGGTGAAAGGGAAAGATATAAACAACTGAATGCAGAGTTCCAGAGAATAGCAAGGAGAGATAAGAAGGCCTTCTTAAATGAACAATGCAAGGAAATCGAGGAAAACAACAGAATGGGGAGGACTAGAGATCTGTTCAAGAAAATTGGAGATATCAAGGGAACGTTTTGTGCAAAGATGGGCATGATAAAGGACAAAAAGGCAAGGACCTAACAGAAGCAGAAGAGATTAAGAAGAGATGGCAAGAATACACAGAAGAACTATACAAGAAAGATCTGAATGTTCCTGATGACCACGCTGGTGTGGTCACTGACCCAGAGCCGGACATCCTAGAGAGTGAAGTCAAGTGGGCCTTAGGTAGCATTACTAACAACAAAGCTAGTGGAGATGATAATATCCCAGCTGAGCTACTTAAAATCCTAAATGATGATGCTGTGAAAGTGCTGCACTCAATATGCCAACAAATTTGGAAAACTCAGCAGTGGCCAAAGGATTGGAAAAGGTCAGTTTACATTCCAATTCCAAAGAAGGGCAGTGCCAAAGAGTGCTCAAACTACCGTACAATTGCACTCATTTCACATGCTAGCAAGGTTATGCTCAAAATCCTACAAGCTAGGCTTCAGCAGTACGTGGACCGAGAACTACCGGACGTACAAGCTGGGTTTCGAAGAGGCAGAGGAACTAGAGATCAAATTGCCAACATGCGGTGGATCATGGAGAAAGCACGAGAGTTCCAAAAAAACACCTACTTCTGCTTCATTGACTACGCAAAAGCCTTTGATTGTGTGGATCACAACAAACTGTGGCAAATTCTTAAAGAGATGGGGGTACCAGACCACCTTACCTGTCTCCTGAGAAACCTGTATGCGGGTCAAGAAGCAACAGTTCGAACCGGCCATGGAACAACTGATTGGTTCAAAATTGGGAAGGGAGTACGGCAAGGCTGTATATTGTCACCCTGCTTATTTAACTTATATGCAGAGTACATTATGAGAAATGCAGGGCTGAATGAATCGCAAGCCGGAATCAAGATTGCCGGGAGAAATATCAACAACCTCAGATATGCAGACGATACCACCCTAATGGCAGAAAGTGAAGAAGAACTAAAGAGCCTCTTGATGAGAGTGAAAGAGGAGAGTGCAAAAGTTGGCTTGAAACTCAACATTAATAAAACTAAGATCATGGCATCGGGTCCCATCAATTCCTGGCAAATAGAAGGGGCAGAAATGGAAGCAGTAACAGATTTTACTTTTCTGGGCTCCAAGATCACTGCAGACGGAGACAGCAGCCATGAAATTAAAAGACGCTTACTCCTTGGAAGGAAAGCTATGGCAAACTTAGACAGCATAATAAAAAGCAGAGATATCACCATGCCAACAAAAGTTCGCATAGTCAGGGCGATGGTGTTCCCAGTAGCAATGTATGGTTGCGAGAGTTGGACCATAAGGAAGGCTGAGCGCCGAAGAATAGATGCTTTTGAACTGTGGTGCTGGAGAAGACTCCTGAGAGTCCCTTGGACTGCTAGGAGATCAAATCAGTCAATTCTAAATGAAATCAAGCCTGACTGTTCCCTGGAAGGACAGGTACTAAGGCTGAAACTCAAATATTTTGGCCACCTAATGCGAAGAGAGGACTCTCTGGAAAAGACTCTGATGCTAGGAAAGATTGAAGGCAAAAGGAGAAGGGGAAGGCCAAGGATGAGATGGCTAGACAGCATCACCGATGCAACAAACATGAACATGAGCGAACTCAGGAAGATAGTGGAGGACAGGAAGGCCTGGCGGGATATGGTTCATGGGATCACGAAGGGTCGGACACGACTTAACGACTGAACAACAACAACATAGTGCACTATTGCTAATGGCAATATACTCCAGCTCAGTGCTTTTCAATCAGTGGCACTGCACAGCATGCCAAGCAGTATTTGGCCCCGTTGCCATGACGAACATGTGGTACAGCCCTGGAACATGTGGTACAGCCCTGCCTGGCCTGACCCCACTGTAGTGGAGCACCAGTGGGCAAGATGTGGCTATGCAAAAAGAGGCATGGTTTGGCGAGCAACAGCACAGAGCAAAGCCCCAACTGTGGGGCAAGTGACCTGCTGCCATCTCTGCTGACAGTGATGGTACTCTCAAAAGTGGTACCCACAAAAGGGGATACAGGTTGAGTATCCCTTATCCAGACTGCTTGGGACAGGAAGATGCCTGGATTTCGGAATATTCATATAAATATAATGAGACATCTTGGGAATGGGACCCAAGTCTAAACACAAAATTCATTTATGTCTCATACACACCTTGTACACTTAGCCTGAAGGTAATTTTATACAACATTTTTTAATAATTTTATGACCCAGCATGCCTTGAGCTATGCCATCCAAGTGCTGGAAAAAGTTTTTTTTTTTTTTTAAAGTCATAGCCCCCCAAATGTCTGGACTTCGGAATAGTCTGAATTTCAGATGTCCGGATAAGGGGTAACCAACCTGTACTTGGAAAAGTGGTACTTGCACTAATCGATGCTAGACTTCAAGCAAACAGGCATGTCTTACTGAAGATGCTATGGTCCATTCAAAACATGTGCCAATGCGCTTCACAGTCCTTCAGCCTCTCTCTTCTCTTCTTTTCTCTCAACAGAAGGCACAAGGGTGGTTCACGGGGCAGGAGATAAAGCAGAGGAGTTACATGAGCTTTGTCCATTTGGCAATTCACGATCACTTTAGAAAAACACTCCAGCAATTCAGCGCTGAGCAACCACTCAGGGAGCATGGTACAGTGCATAAAACAGAGCATGCTAGTTAAACTATGCAACTCTTGAGCTGTGCCCTCCATTAAGCGTAATTGCATTATCTGACAAAAAATCAATGTTCAGATGACACTCAAGAGTCCCAACAGCTAATCCTGGACTAAATGTGCCTGCAAGATGCCTTTTTGCTATGAAGTTACGCTCTGCCCAAGTCTCTGAATCAGTTTCAAAGTAGCAGGATAATGGAGCAATCCTATGCATGTCTACTCCGAATTAAGTCTCATTGAATTCAATGTAAGTGTGTATAAGTTTGCAACCTAAAAGTCTGTATGGTCCAATGATTTTAGGTACTAGATTTAGACGAAGAGGACAAAGGTTCAAATCCTTACTCAATTAACGACTGTTCTACGTACTATAGAGGTCTGCAGTGAATTTCAATGCAAACATCCCAAAAACAGACCATAGGAGCGTCTCTTTCTCCACTACATCATGCTTTCACCCGTATCTCCACCCCCATACTCACTTCTCCCCCGTCTGCTACAATTTACACATTGGCACATAATGAATGTGCGGTTGATATCCCTCCCCTCTTTCAAGCACCTCAAAGACAGAGGACTTAGAATGTGCATTTTTGAACCCTGGAGAGAAATCTAATTGTAGAGGAGAGATTGATGTTTGAAAATGTCTTTCAGTTTATGCATGCTTTCCATTTTCTGAAGTTCACAAAACTCACGAGTGAAAGTTCAGAATCAAAAGCTATGGATCTTTCAGACATTGATTAGAGATATGAACTTGGGTCACGTTAGCATTTTCAAGGATGTATACTGTGTTGAGAGGGAGGGTTATGTAAATAAAATAAATATTGATTCAGGGTGCTTCATTTCCTCTATAGGTACTATGGTCATTTGTAGCCTTACCATAGTCCCGGAATCGAGAAAAGACACGAGCTGCTCCCAAGGGTGCACCAGGGCGGACCAATGCAAGCCGCGGCTTCTGGAGCTTCTGGTAAACGAGACGACCGCATTGGCCCGCCGCGGTGCATCCTTGGGAGCGGCTCATGTCTTTTCTAGGCCGCGGCGCAACTCAACTCCGGGACTATGGTAAGACTAGTTACTTGCATTCTGCTCTGGTGTTAACTAGAAGCAACTCGCATAGTTCAAGGAAGAAACGCGACAGGACCAACCTAATGTAAGGAATTACATCCCCTGCACTTGAGCACATGTCCCAGGTTACCACATGCCATAAGTAACATATTTTTGGAACTGCCGACCTTTCGATCGACAGCTCATGGTTCAGTGGTTTAACCCACTGCACCAATCCTATCCAACTTTCAAGCACCAATGCAGATGTAATGTAGCCCCATGGTAAGGGAACAAATGTTCCCTTACCTTGAGGAGGCCTCCGTGACTACCGCACCACCACAGGATGCAGTGCACGCCCCGTTGGCACAGCTGCATCAGCACTGGAAAGTTAGGTAGGATTGGGCCCTAAGCCAAATAAAGAATGGAGCAGCTTTTACTCAAGCAGCAATTTGAGTTTCCATCAACTAAACTCAACTCTATCCACTGTAACTCACTATGTCGTCAGTTGTGTGAGGCCTGGCTGTACTACGAGATTTTATATAGCTGAGGTCCTTAGGACTAGCATCAGGCCTTACGAAAAATGGAAGAATTATTCTTGTGTTAGGTTTCCAACATTTGTACACAATTTATAGCAACATACGTCAGAAGAGCCTTCTTCACCAAAATGTCCAGCAACCATTAGGAAACATAAAGACTGTGAACTGTTGAGAATTAATGTTGTTCAGATTTCAATATAAATTATCTTGGTGGGATTTTCCATGTTGATTGGGCACTGCTGTTCAGCCCTCTCATTTCTATAGAAATAAATGATCCCTACTCCACATATAAAAGCCACCTTGCTACTAAGTAATGATCACAACAGGGGAGGAGACCATAAATGTAAGTGTGAGAAGTGGGGGCTAAATTCTTACCTACAGTAATTAAGCAGCACAGAATTGGACTATATGGAGAACAAGGTGCAAGTGGCTGGAGAAAAAATATCAGCCTGCCTCTGAGAAGAGATCAGAGGACCAGAAGACATTTTGCTTTTGACTAACTTTTATTTTTATTAAGTAAAAGAAAGTACATACATAGCTTAAAACAAGGAAAGTGAGTACCAAAAATAAAGAAAACAGTCCACATCTATAAATGCTATTTCTAAATGTATTACTCCCATACGGAACAAATTAAAAATTATCTATATACTTGTCTATAACGGCGCAATGCTGTCTACAAATAGACTGGCGGAGTGACTGCTCTGTTGGTCTAGGGTATTGCACCTGGAGAGTAAGCGGAGAGGCTTGTACCGCTCTATCGGCACCGCAGAACAGAGCAGCACCGCAATGTAGAGGTAAGGCGCTGCTGGGCGGCGGAAGTGCAGGCAGAATGGGGTGTTCCGGGGTGAATTGGAAGATTGCGCCTGGGAAGGAGCGCGATCAGCAGAGGCCTCCTCTGCCATATCTTCTTTCTGGGCCTGTTGGGCCTTATACAGGCCTCTCAAATGTACGGCAGGAAAATTGCTGGCGTGCATTCGAGGAGGCCC
This sequence comes from Plestiodon gilberti rubricaudatus, assembly GCA_026170595.1. Taxonomy (NCBI): domain Eukaryota; kingdom Metazoa; phylum Chordata; class Lepidosauria; order Squamata; family Scincidae; genus Plestiodon; species Plestiodon gilberti. The sequence continues at coordinate 9,783,387 of JANXHW010000010.1, read as the reverse complement.
ATTGGGGCGGTTGGCGCATTACTCAGGGTAAAGGGACAAACATCTCTTTATCCCAAGGAGGCCACCAGCTGCACTAGAGCAGGTCCAGTCCTGCATAGGATGCGGCGGGCACCTTATGTGCGCCGCCACGTCCTGCTAGACAGGATTGGGCTATAAATTGTTTACCTTCTCTAGCTTGGATATAATTTGTAAACTAGGAGGTATACCCTATTAAAATGTCCCCAAAATCACAATCCAGTGGGGCTTTCTTTCCATTTGTAACCAAATATAAATTTAGTAGAGTACATTTGTAAGCTAATTTTAATGGCTGTGCGGCGGCTGTGAAGAAGGCCAATTCCATGCTCGGGATCATTAAAAAAGGGATTGAGAATAAAACGGCCAATATCATTATGCGTTTGTACAAATCGATGGTAAGGCCACATCTGGAGTATTGTGTCCAGTTCTGGTCACCACACCTCAAAAAGGATATAGCTGAATTGGAAAAGGTGCAGAAAAGAGCGACCAGAATGATTCGTGGGCTGGAGCACCTCCCTTATGAGGAAAGGCTACAGCGTCTGGGGCTTTTCAGCCTAGAAAAAAGGCGCTTGAGGGGGGACATGATTGAGACGTATAAAATTATGCATGGGATGGAGAGAGTGGAGAGAGGGAAATTCTTCTCCCTCTCGCACAACACCAGAACCAGGGGACATGCAGTAAAATTGAGTGGAGGGAGAGTTAGAACAGACAAAAGAAAATATTTCTTTACCCAGCGTGTAATTCATCTGTGGAACTCCTTGTCACAGGATGTGGTGATGGCACCTGGCCTAGATGCCTTTAAAAGGGGTTTGGACAGATTCATGGAGGAAAAGACCATCACAGGTTACAAAGCCATAAGCAACCTCCTGGTTTTAGGAGTGGGTTTTCTCTGTGCCAGGTGCAGGGGAGTGTCAACGGGAAACAGGTTATCTTGTGGTCTTGTGTGCTCCCTGAGGCATCTGGTGGGGCCACTGTGTGATACAGGAAGCTGGACTAGTTGGGCCTTTGGCCTGATCCAGCAGGGCTCTTCTTATGTTCTTATGAAGAGCCCTGCTGGATCAGGCCAAAGGCCCATCTAGTCCAGCTTCTTGTATCACACAGTGGCCCCACCAGATGCCTCAGGGAGCACACAAGACAACAAGAGACCTGTATCCTGTCGCCACTCACTTGCACCTGGCACAGAGTCTACTATGCCCAATCTCAAAGGTCAGTTTCTGCAGCAATGACAGAATATTTGTGCCAGGTGCAAGGGAGTGGCGACAGGATACAAGTATCTTGTTGGCTGTGTGCTCCCTGAGGCATCTGGTGGGGCCACTGTGTGATACAGGAAGCTGGACTAGATGGGCCTTTGGCCTGATCCAGCAGGGCTCTTCTTATGTTCTTATGAGGTGTCCTTGCACTGCTGCCAGAGGTTCCAGTGAAATGCACCATCACAGGGCCATGGGGGCTCAGGCTTTAAAAGGGGATTGGACAGATTTATGGAGGAAAAGTCCATCACAGCTTACAAGCCATGATGGGGATAAGCAACCTCCTGGTTGTAGGAGCAGGTTTTCTTTGTGCCAGGTGCAAGGGAGCGGCGACAGGATACAAGTATCTTGTTGTCTTGTGTGCTCCCTGAGGCATCTGGTGGGGCCACTGTGTGATACAGGAAGCTGGACTAGTTGGGCCTTTGGCCTGATCCAGCAGGGCTCTTCTTATGTTCTTATGTTCTTACGGCTCCTTCCAAGTTAGGGTGCCAATGCCATTGTATTATGTCTGACAATAGTGACCACAAGGGTGACCCAACTAGAGTGTTGTTGACTGACTGTTGCTCTTTTACCCCCAATGTCATCAAGAGAAGACAACCGAGTCTTCCCACTTTGCCTTTTTGTTGAATCCAATTGCCTCAGCTAACAGAATCAAGGACATACAGAAAGAATTCCAAGATTTCTTGTCTGTCTTGGACCAAGAGATTTTTTTAAAAGCATGAAAAATAAATTGGTCAGGCTAGCTTACTCAAACATGAAAACATCACCTAAAGAAATTCTTACAAAGGATATATTAATGAAATTTCAACATGGCCCAACATCAAGGTCTGCCATTGCGCTTATAAAATGTTACATTTCCGTAATTAGAAACATTTGGCTTGGCTAAAAATTGTGAAGGTCTTGTCCAAACAGGACAAACGGAATAGAAAACTATCCAACATAAAATCAAAACAGTCCTTTTTGTATCCGCACCCCATCCCAAAAAATAGGCCATAAGGCATTTAAACAAAGGTACCAGAACATGCATATATAAGTTGAGTTGAAAGAGATTCATCCATGCATGTTGCATAGAATGAGAATGTCAAACATCAATTGGGCTAAACTTGTTTCCAAAGCCGTCTAATCTACTTTAGATAGTTGGCAATAGCCATACAACAACACAACTGTCAATGTCATACTTCAAAGTGTATATAGAGTAAGGGAAATGGCTCTCAGATCTGTATATACATGGTTGTTTAAACATGCATATGATAATTTAACCACACGTTTGTCCTGATTTAGAAGCTGTTTGCATGGTGATTTACATAGTATATCCAACTTTTTGTCATCTTAGCAAGGGTAATTTCATTGAAAATAAGAAACACTTAAATGAACGTTACATCGACGGCAGTAGTTAACTATAGTTTAAACTTTTTAGTGGTTGATTAGCATTCTAGACCCTAGAGATCACTTGAGCAGAGTTTTAAATAGATGATTTTGTAATAAAACAAATGACTTCTTCAACTGGGAATGCTGTTATTAAAAAAAGATACCAGTTTGGTCGACCAAGTTCAAAGCTAAACACAAGAAATAACAGGACAGATACACATATAGTTCTTCAAATACTGGATACAGTTTCCATCAAGTTGACCTCGAGGGAATGTATAACGCAATCCCGTACATACAGTATCTACTCAGAAGTATCTTCCCATATTGTTTCAAAGGAACTTACTCCCAATAAGTGTGTATAGGACTGTAGCTCTATTGCCTTTTACAAGAGTCGCTACTGGCAGTATTTTCAAAGTTGGCAATTTCCTATGAAGAGTTTGATAAAACAGGATATCTTGTTCAGCAGAACAATGAACCTTCCATCTAAAGCAGCACTCATGGCATCTATTCCTTTTATGCATTATGTTATGCAGCCTCTTTTATTCCGATTAGCCAATTCACAATGCATCGAAATTACCTCACATAAACTGACGTCTCTTTAACTTCTAACTTCCTGAAAAGCTTTGGGATATCTCCACAAACCACTCAGATAAACAATGCCTCGTTGCAACTGGGTTTCATCAGTGTCCCGTACTTTGGATCATACAGTACATACAACTGACCAGCCTCTGCTCCTCTCTCTGACATGCAATAATTACACCCTGCTTTTCATTAATGTGAAACGTAATATTGCTGTAAAAAATATGCTTATATTAATTAAGGTTGGAGAAGACAGGTTTGTATCCAATATGTCTGGCCAAAACCAACGGCAAGCATCTTTGCAAGACCTAAATGACTTCCTTGAGGTCTAAGCCACAGGATCAAATTGGGAATTCCTACTGACCTAAGATAGACTCCATGTTAAAATTAGAGCTGAGCTCAGTTTTCATGAGTTTTAGCACATGAAACAGCACATACGTTTGGTGTCAAAATGTGAATGCTTGATAACCAAGAATCTTTCATCAAACAGCTAAATGAACTGCACAAAAACTGCTCTCTGCCCAAGTCCTGTACACCTACGGCTCCTCCATGGGTCTCTTTAGTTCTTAGCTGATGGAACAGTTTCCTTTTTTAACAAACAAACGCAGAGACAGAGGCTTGGGTTAAGTGGGCCACTTTATTTAAAATTAACAGAACACACCTGCAGCAGGGAAACCGAACTCCAACCTCCCAAGCATGCGGTCACCTATGTCGGGGGAAACGGTGGTAACTGTCTACCTCCCCCAGGTAATCAACGAGCATAGCCACCTGACTAAAGGCTACCTTGTAATGGCCAACCCCGAAGGGTCAAGGCAGCTGGACAGCACAGATTCCCACAGTTTCCACATGATCAAAAGTACATATATGTCCCAGGACAGGCTATGGCTTCTCATGTGCAGAGAACTGGCCAAACAGAAGAATCGTCATCTATACTAAGCCCTCTTTCCTTGCTGAGAAGAGAAACACAACAAATTAATGTATAAAATCAATGTAATTAGTGTCTCCATTAGCCACACAGGTTTATTTCAGCTGGAGTCAACAAGTATTGTTAGGTTTGGGATAGCAGCCCAGCATGAAGCCTGGCAGAATAAAAAGAAAGGAATTTTCACTTACATGTTATTTTGAAAAAGATTCTAAAAATTATCATTTTTTTTCCTTTTAGTTTTATTTGCCTTGTAGAGAGAGAGACTTGTATGCCAAATTTATGCTTCAGATCTGGGCTTTATAGAATCAAGGTGATCTATGAAAGGGAATCAAAATCTAAAAATGATAACTGGGCACCTACAGTTTGCTTAATCAGCACTGGAATATTCTCTCTTCCTACTCAAGGTCTGCAGTATTATTACCGGGGCATGGCAGCTGCAAAATGCAAACTGACTTCATTTTGCATGCCTTATGAAATGCCAAACAAACGAACAGACAACAAAATGGTGCTCAACAAGATTGTAAAGCTTTCCACCACTAGAATATTCTTACCCATTGTACTGGCGCTGAAATTTCACTTTAGCAGTAGTCCAAACCACAGATCTATTAATCAGAAAGGGAATCATAAAAGATTTTCAAACTGCAAACGCTTTGTAAACTGTGCTTGAAGATCTCCTAGTCAACACTATCATCTGTCAAAGAAAGAATACTCGCACTCAGAGAAAGCAAACAAACTTTCCCATATCTTCATTTTATAGAGTCAATCCATTCTATCTCCATGCAATGTTCCCAAAAGAACATTCATGCAAAATAATAATAATAATAATAATAATAATAATAATAATAATAATAATAATAATAATAATAATAAATGCATGAATTTCCTGAAAAATTATGCGAAGAATTTCTTATATGGACAGAGCCCTCTGTGATAGCTGCCACTCCTTAAGGCAGCTTAAGTTGCAAGACTGCACTTTTCAGATGCTACCAGCAATGCAGAATTCCCTTTTTTACCACCATCACCTCCCAAGGCCCCCGCTGTGTCTGTGGACAACATTACATGGAGACAACATTTGACCATTTGAACCAACCCATGATATGCCAAAGCAAAGAACATGCCCAAAAATATACTATTCCAGAAACAGTTTGGTAACATGGGTAAAGCAAACTAGTCACGCAATATGGTACAGAGAAAAGCATATTGCTAATACGCCTAAGTTCATCATGCAATGCACTAAGGGAACACTCTTTCCAATCCCAATTACAGTGAAGACATAGCTCTGGAGTAGAGAATAAAAGCAAAATCCATTGACTTTGGCACTCTAGTTTTCACTTTTGGTCTGGGGTTGAAGGAGTCACACACCGGATATTGCCTAATAGGCATGAAACGTTTTCCTATTGTGACCTTACATGAATACTGTAGAACACACTGTATTTTACTCCATCCCAAGCTTGATAAGCCAGAAAGGTTGGGTGATTTTTCTACAACAAATGAACAGATCTTTCCCCCCCCATGGGCATGAGACCCACTACACACACACACACACACACACACACACACACACACACACACACACACACACACACACACACACCTCTGCAGTAGAGAAGATGTAGAGAAGAAAATGTAGAGAAGAACCTGTGTATATTAATGTGTATGTGAGTGGTGCACAAACTAAGTTTTACGGTGTCCAAATAAGCTAAGAAGTCACACACAAGAGCAAGTTCCTGGTACACAAAAAGATATAAACATGCATAAACATGCAGACACATCACATGACTGTCTACCTCTACACCTGCGTGAATAAAGACATATGTGAAGATGTATTTATTTATATTCAACGTCTCCCCACAAAGAGACATACAAAAAGAATCTCATCCCATCCCTGGCTCAAAGCACATTCCATAGAACCGCATTGCCGCGGGAAGGAAGAAAGAGGCAGAGGGAGAGCTGTGTGCGCCACTTTTACGCATCATGCCAGGGCCCTCGCCTTTCAGTCTGCCCAATGGCAGCCCGGCACGTCACGCAAGGGGAGGGAACTGCACAAGGTAGCCTCCCTCCGCATGCGCAGGTGGAGGCCCATTTTGACATAGACATAGTAGAACAGGCAAGAGACAAACGTCTTCTACATCTATGTCCTGGTATAATAGGTCAAACATTCTTACCCTTGCTCAAAGTCATAGATTCCATTTAGGCATTTTAAGGTCATAGGGTCTTCGGTACCAGCATTGGGATAAACCCTGGGCTGTTGGACTCAAGTCCTTTTAAGCTAGGCTTACCATCGTCCCTTCGGCCTAGTCCGGGCCAGAGCAGCTCCCAAGGATGCACCTCGGCTGGCCAACGGGGTACCAGCTTCAGTCGCGTTGTCAACCGGAAGTTCCGGAAGCCGGAAGCCCGTTGGCCAGCCGAGGTGCATCCTTGGGAGCTGCTCGGGCCCGGACTAGGCCGAAGCCTGCCTCGATTCCGGGATGATGGTAAGCCTATTCTAAGCTGAAGGGACTGGGTTAGATGAACTACTTCTCTGACTTGATATTACATAAACCTTTGTATTGCTGTAAAGAGTTTATCTGAAAAACGGAATAAATTTAGGCAAAGGATATACATCTTTATAATGACCCAGATATTTCAAAATTCTCTTTATAGCAATCTTTCAAGTAACAATGCTGTCAAGGATGATGCTTCATCAGCTAGTAGCCCATTATGATATTATTAGAGTTCTCACGGTATTTCAGTGTTATAGCTCTGCTTGCTGCTGAAGGGAGACTTAACATGTGCAACTTCCAGAACGCTAAGAAGGTACCACAGTCATTTGGCATATTTGAGATAACAAACACATTCGTTGAATCAGGGCATTTTGTTTTTCATTCTGAGGAGCTCATTGACAATTTAAAATTGCTCAGTGGACCTCACCCAAGTACACAGATCCACACACGATCACCTGAACCAAATTAGTGAGTACCACAGAGTTGCAAGAGGTCAAATGGACAGATATCCCATGATGCAGATGCTCCTTCTCCTTCGCCCCCCCTCCTGTGCGATTTTCCTTCCATTCCATGATTTGATTTGACCATGCTATACAACCCAATCCTCTCTACATTTCAGACTGGCGGAGCGCTGCTCTGCTGGATCTTGGGTGTCGCAAATGTGTCATCACCCAGCGAGTAGGCAGCGCTGGCGCCAAGGCCGGCACCGCTCTGCACATGCTGCACTTAATGCTGCACCCGCCAGGGAAGATACATTCCCTGCTGGGAGGCAGAAATATGGAAGGAGGGCGGAACAGGGCATTTTTTTGGGGGGGGGGGGTAGGATTGGTCAGTTGGGCCCGGGAAGGGAGAGGGATCAGCAGCAAAGGCTACACCAAAATCCTATCCCCCTTCCTGGGCCTGGTCACTGCTACACGAAGCTCTCGGCTAAATAGCTTGCACCAGCTAAATAGCTGGCGCACGTACAAGTAGCCCCATCAGGGAGGCTGGGGCTTTACCCGGGGGGAAGTAAACAAATGTTCCTTCCCCCGAGGTGACCTCCCACCTGCCTGTCTGCACCGGCCTCACCTGCATCACAGGGCGCAAAGTTAGACAGGATTGGGCTGATAGCATTATATCTCCATCAGCACAGTTAACTCCAATGACGTAATTACAAACTAACTTCAACCCCTGGTTTCAAGTTCCAATTACAAGGGCTAACAATAAACCATAGTTACTGCTAATGCAACCATAATCCTACATGCACTTCCCTTAAACCATAGCTAATGCAAAGCATAGAAGGAGGAATTCGTGCGAGAGGAGAGAGCCTGCACCATGCTCCAGAACTCCTAATTATGTTTGGGAGACCAGGAACATTACATGGGTCTTGAGTCTCAAAAAAGCTAACAATTGTTCAGGTTTTAATTATCTAAGCAGGCTATTTTTTTTCAACAGTATTTTATAAAATTCCTGTTATTTTGGGTACTGAAAGAGATAAATATCTCATTAGATTTTGTTACTCTTAGAGAAGAGAAATTTCAGAGATGGGAAAATAAACCTTGACTGCCAATTAAACATAGCCATATTTGACTGAAAGGTTGGAGGAGGTTCAGAACAGAACTTGTTGAAGCAATATCTCAATTTGTTTTGACTTGAAATTGCACATTTGAGCAAAGAGTTAAATTGCAAGATAATGCAAAGAAATTAACTGAATCTAATAAAGTAAAAAGGCCGACATTTTTTCAACAGGTGGATCCGTTATACATAGTTTTTGTTTTCAGGCATGAAGCAGACATGAAAGTAACTGCTACAAAACTCTGACATTGGTGTAGAAGGTGATTTGTACTAATCAAGTTAATTGTGAAACTGAGCCCAATTTCCATGTCAAAACGTGTATGTTCTGGAGTGAGAAGCTTTTCTTAAGCAAACTGCATGAACATCGAAAGTGTTTCTGTTTTCTGTTAAAGTTCTGGTTACTAATCACAGTTCAAACAGAGCTATACAAAAACCCCAAAGGCTGATCTTGAAGCCCTCAGGGCACAGGAAAGTTTCCTCAAGCAAGAAAATGCTGAGGAAAAGGCTTACAGACAGGATATAAAGTGACTGCCTATGCTTTAACTCACTCAGTCAGGGAGTTTGCACAGCTCCCTTGTTTCCAAAACTTGGGAGCTTTCCCTGTGGGCAAACAACTCTGGGACTACACATTTCCCCAGATCCTTAAAAACCAACCTCTGGCCTTTTGCACACTTGGACAAAAACTGGTGGTGGCGGTAGGGAATATAGACGCAGCATAGAAGCACACCAAAAAAAAACAGAGTGCTTTTCAACAACAATGAAAAGCAAAAAGTGAAACTGAAAAGCCTGTTTCAGCTCATCCGCGCCGGTTGTAGTTTCAAAATGGGTATCTTCTGACGGGCGCTGTAGCTTGTCTGTGGACACTCCTATATCATTGCCCCTAATGCAATGCCCAAAAAAAAAAGATGGAACAAGCAAACCCCTGAGTACCACTCAGCTGTACTACTTAGTTCTATCACAGAGCTCAGAAGGAAATGTCAATGGAAGCCTATGGAGACCGCGATACTGCTGTATATCAAAATGAAACCTAATCATTGCACATCTTTGCAGATTCATCAATATAAGAACTTTTAAGAACAGGAAAAAGGCCAACCAGTCTCATATATCAGCCACATTTAGCATAAAGTTTCCTGTAGCTTTATCATTTTCACTGGCAACGTTCACCAATTTCAATTTCCCCTAATATTGCCGGAGCTCTTCTTCCCTGCTGGGGCTTGCCCAGACAGTAGCTCCCTGCGCTCTTGTTAGCCACTGCAGAGCACAAAGTGAAAGGGTGGCTATGCAAAAGTGTCCTAAGGAAAGGCAGGGACCTATTCTATCAGAACCCCTCTGCTATATATCAAGGAATCCAACGCCATAGACTGCAAACCACACTAGCCACGACGACAGTTGCTCTCAGCTGTGCAGGGCTAAGACAGTGTGGGTGAGAACCACCAACACTGAGCTACCAAGACCCTCTGGTTGTGCTTGAAAATATGTCTGGTTTAGTGCTCCAGGCCAGAATCTGTGAGGACAGATCTGTCTTCAGCTTTGAACATGACGTCTTGCAGGAGAAGGAAAGATGGGGTACAAGCCACTTAATGTTTTTTTTCTTTTTCATATTTCTTCCATCAATTACACAGCAGCAGTGAGATGAAATCCCAACACACAGAGCTGGCTGGTTAGCTCAGCAAGACACCACTCTGGATGTTAAAGAAGAAACTCAAAAACAGCAACTGGAAGAACTCACGTGCTCTTCTATTCCCCATGATGAAAGATGCCATGGCTAAAGGTAGTATCTTTCCCTGGTTGAACTTCCACTAACGAGTCCCTTTCCTTGCCTGGATCCAACTCCTAACTTCTCAACAGCATTCTTTTCAAGCCTTATGAACTACTTCCGTGGCCATGAGAAAAATGGAGCAGAAACCTACAGCCCGATCCTGCCCAACTTTAGACCAGCAGAGCTCTTGCTCCACCAGCCTAAGGTGTTGTAAACGTGCCACAAGGCACGTTTTCGACATCCTTGGAGTAAGCAGCGCTGACGCGGAGGCCGGCACCACTCACTCCAATGGCCTCCATGGGCCGCATCCGGACTAGGATGCAGTGGCTGGCCATTTAGACCGGCCGCTGCATCTTAGGCAGGATTGCGCTGCTAACTCCTTATACACTGGATTGTTTGCTTGTGTTTCATGACTGTTCCTCCTTGTTGTTCCTCATTGCTTCCTTTTGACAACTAATGTCAAACTAAAGTGGGTTGACCCAAGTCTGAAATCTGACAAAACCAGAAGAACTTTTTGTTGAAAAGCGGTATATAAATACTGATGATGATGATGATGATGATGATGATGATGATGATGATGATGATGATGATGATGGACATAATCTAGAGAGTACTGAAATGAGGGTTGATGGCATAGGCATGCAATGGCATAGTTGTGCAATTTATCACTATGCACCTAAACGCTTTAACTTTTCACCATGTGTCAACATTAGTTGGAATGCCAATAAAGGTTTGCAAGACCTGATCACTGATAACCTAATAAAGAGGCCGTATCCATGGAAAATTGGGGTTTTGGGGGGTCTGGTGAAGCAATCACATGATTGCTTCCCTTGCCCAGACTTCAACCATATTTCAGCCAGCTTTGAGAATCAGGTCAATGAATCCCAAGTTTAAGTTTGTTTAAATCTACAAGCTGTTTCTACAGCTGTTCCTCATGGGAGACTTCCAACAAGAACTATGCTACTACGGTTAGAGTGCCAAGATGAGTGGGGAGACCCAGGTTCAAATCTCCACTCACATAGGACGGGCCAGTCACTGCCTCTCAGACCTACATCGCAGGGTTGTCGTGATGATAAAATGGGAGGAAAAAATGCATCTCACCCTGAGCTCTTTGGACAAAGGATAGGATAAAAATGTTAATGATTTATAATATATGGATGGATGGGCCACTTGTTCAATATAAAAACCCCACCCTAGAAGAGCACCACAAGCAGGAGGCCCACAATTAATCTGCTCATTTCCACTTTAATAAGAAAGGCAAATCACTGTCATTTCCACAAAATCTACGTTAGGTAGCAGATAACAAGCCACAGTATGTGGTCATATTGATTTCTTCTGCATGGCCACCATACAATTTCTTACAGGAGGTCAGAAATCCCACTTAGAATGCTTTCAATCACTGTGCCGGTTTACATGTTTTTCGTAAGTTGTGTTTTCAAAGGTTTTTGTCTTTTTTTTTTTAAGGAGCTGGGGGAATCAGGATTGTAACAAGCTTCTGCAGGTCACACAAGTGCTTGGAGGTATATTTGAATTTTGGATGGGCTGTACATTATACATCTCTAGATAAAGTTAATTTTGCCCAAATTTTCTATCTAAATACTCCAGTGCCTCTGTTTTTTTTTTTCATACCTGCTCAATAACTAGACCTAAAAGTAAGAGTGTCAGTACAAGCCTTTTGAGTTTGATTAACAATGGCAAATGAAACCAACATCAGTACATATTATAGGACGAAAGGAAAAATATAAACTTGCTCCTGAACTGATTTTCTCATGGCCCAGTTCAGTTCTACGTTGCCCTGTCCTGTGCAGTTTCTGTGTCCAGTCTTCTGTGACTTAGCAGGAACCTGAAAGTGCTCCAGGACTAATCCTGAACTAATATTCTTGAAGAAGCAGAAAACAGCATAATCTGTGCAAGAATATTGTTGTACAAGAAATCACAGATTTGGCACCCAAAAAGTTAATAAGTGACACTATGAAAATTAATGCAAAATTATGGAAATCTCATTTAGCTTCTCCTAAGTGCACACATTTTGAACATTATTTAGCTGTAAAACCTCCAAAATAAAGAGGATGTTTAAACCATGGCGATTTGGGAAGTGAAGGAAAATACAGTACTGTATTTAGGTATGAAAAGCATTTAGCTGAAGATGAAAGACAGTATGGATTTTAGAAGAGAAGCCACAGAAAAGACACACTTTTTAATTAGTTATACTGAAGAAAAGTCTGGACCAAGGAAGCCCAAATTCTGCACTAGGATAACACAGCAAAGAACTCTGAGCTCAGAATAAATGCTCACAAAGTGACACGATATATATAAAAAATCTGCATATCTGGCATATATCCTCTTAATATGCATGCTTTATTCTGAAATCTCTATTTTAACTTACAGGGATTTTGGATTTTTATTTACATTGTTGTTGCGTGGCAGTAGGAGAGCTATAGGTAAGCTATGGGCAAAAGGATGTAAGGACAGAAGAAACTGACCAGCTGCTATCAAGTGGGAACATGCAGACATTTCCGTGCACAGAAGCTCAACTTCTTTTGCCAACATGCCTTGTTTTAAACATATTTTCAACCAGGACTAGCAACTTAAACATTTACAGCCCATCTCTTCTATATCTCAAAGAACTTGCAACAGTTTTAAGATTCCACAAAATTCTGTGTAGTAAAATATTGCCCCAGGTCATATTCCTCAGCCTTCCGATTGACATGCAAGGTTCATAAAAACTCAGTTCCTAGTATTCTGGACAAGGATGTGCTGAACAAATATCAAAAGCACTCCGAAGACAGTTTCATTACAAGGCCAGCTTTGCCCAAGATCCATGTCACACGCATGTTATATGTGGCAAGGATCATGGCCAAAGACAAGAGACATCTCAAGGCTATAAAACATGGTTACGGTTTGGATAGGGATGCAGAAAAGTATTGGAGGGGGCAATTCTGCTAAAGTTAAGCACTTTTAAGTCCCATCAATATCAGGAAAAGTTAAGGAACTGCTTCATTCACTCCCTCTGAAATAAATGGAATTTTAAAAGTACTTAACTTTGGCTAGATGCCCTAACTAGACAACTTTTCCAGTCCATTTTGCTGTGGGTGTGAACTGTGTAAATTCATAGAGGTTTTTTAAAGCCAAAGAAGGGTTCAGATAAGGGCTTAATGACACCCTCATCAGCCAAGAACCAAAAGAAGTTATTTTCTCCAACCCCCCCCCCCTCTTTTGGAGCCCACATGATAGCAACGTTCAAACTAAATGCAAGAATTTAATCAAAACTCCATTCGTTAATGAAGGTCTGAGTCCAGACTCATATTTGTACCATGCAATTTGTCATTCAGAGCCCAAGGGGGCTCTGAATGTATGTTACTCAAAACACCAGCCCCATCATCATACCAAGCCATTTCTGAAACTGAAGAGAGTAGTCACAGCAATCTGAAATAGGAATTTATGAACCTGCTGTTCAATGGGGGGAAGTCACAAATCCCACTGGGCATACACAAGCCCTTGGGTGCACCTAAAGTGGCTCTTTGGATCCTAGCCATAATACCGGTACTTAAATACAGAACACACATGAATGAATTTAGGTGCAGCGTCTTTAAGTACAGCTGTGCTGTGTCTTCTGCACAGAATCTGGGAGCCAGAATTCTTAATTTCCAGGAACAGATTCCAGGCTTTGAAAACATGATGTGTTTTCTCAGGTTTTTAACTTTACAAACGAAGGGCTCTGCCTTTCCAAAGTGGTCTTTGATCTTGCATGCCTTCCATTTCTATAGTTACGTGGCCCTAAACCATCTCTAAGTACTTGGGGCGGAGGGTCTAAAACTTTGTCCAGCAGCCTGGGTTTCTCATCGGCGCTACAACCATAGCTGTGGCTTACACAACAAATATGAGACGCGACTTTGAAAAGCATATTTTCTTTGTACAGCTACATGGCTCTGAAGTTACAGAACAGCAACCATGCTAATCTTAAGCGTTATTAATGTTTTCCACGGCAGCCTTGATAGCCTTTTCTGTCACAAAGTCCTAGCACAATGGGTGATGATGTGGCTTTTACAATGTTAGCCTCTTTTGTAAAAGAGGGGGAAAAACACCATGTTATTCTCCCTTTGGTTGCTAGACTCTGACAGACGATCACGAACACTGCTATGTACACACAGTGCAATGCAAGGGGTCAGATTCTGACACTACTGGGGCTGCCTTTGCATCGTTTTCTTGATATGTGTTTAGACAGTAGTAATATCATGGCTGCGTATGGTCCCGTTTGACCTGACAAACCCAGCTCTTTAAAAACCAATTTTGCCTAGTGTACTTAAAAAGACATAAAATTCAGCAAACATAAACACATCTAAAGCTTGATCCCATAAGGGATGGGCGCTTGAAAAATATTTGGGGGGGGGGAGAGGTACAAACAGAGGATAAACACAGCTCACTAAAAGAATTTCCCAAATCTTTCTCAAAATCTCTTCCCCGTACTGCATGCACAACAAACCAACATGTTGAATGAAAATCTACATGGCTTTAGATATCAGAATCATCAGGTTGAAAATCCTGCATAGAGTTCTCTCTTTAGACACTGAACTAGCATAGTAGGGAAATGATAGAAGATTTCCTCACCTGAACCAAATGATACATTATGATACGCTGATCCTTAGCAGAAATGAAAAAGATACTTCCTTGCCAGTGGTTAACTCTAGCAATTCTTATTATTCTAACAATGTTCTGGTGGGTTATTTTTTCCCTGCTGAAATACGAAGAAACAGACAGAAGACATCAATTCATTCCAAAATGGCCATCAAACACCCATCAGATCATCAACAGTCTCGAAATCAAGGTCTGGTTTTCAATAGCAGACTTTACTCTTTAAAAGTTTGTTTTTTCCTTGATTTTGTTTTTTCCTTGCCCAGAATCACTCAGTCCTGATCTTGCAATACTGGACCTTCTAGACAACTGGAGAGCTCACAACTTTGGATCAGTCCTGAAGTACCCCTTCTCTCCCAAAGTTATATACTTTTACATACATTATTTCTTTCAGAATATACCAGCCTTTTATTCCTGTTCTGTGAGTTTATATATATATTCCTAAAGGTGCTCTCTTAGAACAAAGTTGGCATTTTTTTCAAACTACCAGAAAACTATATTCTATTTTTTTTTTTTTACCAAACTATTTTAGACACTCTAAAAGCGATAACATAAGGCAGAAGCTGGGAAGTTTGAATGGAGACTTGTTATAAAATGTTGTTCAAAGCATGAGTCTTTTTTTTTTTAATCTGACACTAATTCCAGGTATTTCTATTCAGAAACCAGAAAGATTTTTTGAAACAGAGACTTAGCACATAATGTGAAATCAGAAGGATGCTGACGAAAAGGAATGCTCCTTATTCAACCCAGAAAAATGTCAGGTTTTTTTTTTCCCCTCCCATAAAGTTCATATAAATTCAACTCATTGCTTTTCTATTAGAAGCACTCTAAAGACACCTGTGCACAATTCATAGCACATTTTAAGCAAAAGACAACATTCAGGGAAGGGTGGTGGGGAGGGAGGGCGATTCTCTTCTGTCTCACTTGAGGAAAACTTGTGCTTGTTTAAGTAACATTCACATTAATGCACTGATAGATTTTATAGGTCTCTTCTAATGCAAATGCCTCTGGTAACCTAAGGCTCCCAGGGTATGTAAACAAGTGCATGTGCCAGCTCTCCTTCCTGAAGATCAGGCCGCTTCTGATCTCAGCATTGTTGCAAGCTAAAGCCACAACTTGTACATGTCTCACTCTCTACTGTTCTTTAATGAATGGGCGACATTACAGGACACCTAACATGGACACAGACACAACAGCATTTCACTAGGGATCTGCTGAAGAAACTCTGGACAAGTGGCTACTGAGAACTAGAGCTCTCAAGGGTAAGTTCAGCAGCCTGTTCCATCACAGCTGTGGATGGGTCATGACGAAATGTGGAAAGCACTCTCGGCAGACTGACTCTGCAAATCCTACCTTTACAAAGGTTTACTTCACTACAAAACGTTGCCTCTGGGCGGAAATAATTTGGGGGCACTTGCCATCATTTTGGACAAGTCTTAACGTAAATCTGTTTCACATGTGGAAAATGTGAAACACCACCAAGTCAGAAAATAACAGTAAATAAAAAGAACAGTTAAAATTGTTGTGCATTGTTGAAATGAGTGTTTATTGTTATCCGCTTGCTGTGGATAAACATGAAACAACACCTGAAGAAGGGGCAGGTGTTTGTAAATGTTGCATGTAGCAGGGAACACACTAACAGAAAGTAGATTATACATTACAAATGATGGTCTTTGAAACATGAAGATATTACGGACAAGCTAACTTGAAAGGGACGTGTCAAATTACAGCAGATATGCATTTCCAGTTATTTAAAAGGCATTTTACTTATAAGTGTTGCATTTGAGGGGGCAAAAATATTTCAGAAAACGCTTTGTCAAGTGACTAAAGAACACAAGAAAAGAGCAGAAAGAGAAAGCAAGTATTTAGGAGGTACATCTATCTGAAGCTGTTCTTGAAACAAATCAAACCCCATCTTATGCTGTCCTAGCTAAAAATGGAGATTATCTAATGAAATCAAGGCCCAATTGGCAGTTACACCAAGCAGTCTTAAATCAACTTGAAGCCTAACATGAACCCAAGGTACTCAGAGATGCAACTCTCTGTTTTTTATTTTAATTTAACAGGAGTGGTATTTAAGGATAGATATTCTGCTAAAAGACCATGAGTAGGCTCAACATCTGCGAATGAAAGTGCTGTCGCATTTGTGAGTCTTTAAGCTGGAGAGCTCTCCCTTCTTAGGGGAAAGAAGAAGTTAATACACAGGGCACATAAGGCTTGCAATTGTCAAAGAGCAGACATGTCAATGCTATCATTATCAGGCAGATCGGCCAAGCATTTAATGGTAGAATCTGGAGACATTCACTCTCCACTATCAGAATGACATCATAACTAAAACAGCCTTTAGCATGGAGGGACAAGCAACAGCACAACACTTGCCCACTGTAACATTTTTGGACCCCTACATCAATTGCGTCACTGCCCCGTACCCACACACACACAGCCTTTGAGAAGATAGATCATGTTTTTTTAAATACCCTGCCTCTAAATCTTCATCTGAGTAGGATTTTTGTTTATAAATCACATTTAAAACAGCCCATTTGGAGAAATGGATGGAAGTGTGTGTGTGTGTGTGTGTGTGTGTGTGTGTGTGTGTGTGTGTGTGTGTGTGTTAAAGTCACTACTTAGAGATGACTAGTTGTCAGCTATTCACAAATGTACATCAATATTTGAGACATTTCTCATTACTCCAGTGATCTTCACCGTTGACTACTGTAAGAGGGTGAGGTGAAAGAAGATGTGCAATTAGAAATCAGCTCTCTGCATTTCTGATTAAGTGCTATACTACTTGGTTTCCTGTCTGCTTTAATATATAAAATCATACAGATGGCCACAAACTCCACAGACATGCAGACACAGACCTTTGAGTAACTGAGCTCCTTGTCAGCTATTCAAAGATGACAAGGATTCAAAGCAACACCCTTCAGCCTTTACAACAGAAGCATCTATAAATAGCAGCAATTTCTCCAAATTACAAATTTGTTAGCATTCTATTCCCTCTACTCCACCACCACCCCAGTATCAGGGCAGGTAAATGCAGTCACTTTAAGGAAAACCTCACCTTGTATAAGATGCATAAATGAGAAGAAAAAGTTAGGAAAGCAAGCAGGGAACCTAAAAAAAAAAAAAAACAACCCAAGGCTGTACGCACACACACATATACACACGCTATTGAGAAGCACCAAAGAGACCCACATCCCACATAGTGAATTGTAGATCCATTCCAAAGCCCTTTGCCGCCTTATTTGCACAACCTATTGATATACTTTTGCAGGTCACTTACTTTTCAGTTACGTTTGAACCCTGAATAATCATGACGATTGAAGCAGCTGGGTTGGGGGGGGGGCTTCTAGAGGATTTGGTCTGCTTTGCAAATAAGTTTCTTTCATTGAAAAAAAAATCCAAATTATGCAAATCTGCTCCCCGATAGGTAGTGAATATTCAATCAGATGGCGATATTGTAAATACTTCTTTCCAACACCCTGGGACAGGGCAGATTTATGAAGCAACGTCACCAGTATGCCTTAGTCTTCCTTGAAGCATCTTGAAGTTAATTAAAGCTGTAAATGTCCACAACCGCCACCACCATCCCCCGTCCACCCTCTCATTCAGGTTTACTATTTCAACATCAAACCAGTCAGGAGGAGAAGAGATGCGGGGGGGGGGCGTTCCCCCTTCTTTTCTGTGCACTTAAGGAGCCTTCTTCCAAAGTCAGTGAATAATGAACAAAGATCTGAGTGATCGAAAGAGGAGAGGGCAGGGGGAGAAATATTTTCCAACAGAAATAATCAAATCCGGTGGAAACGGGGTAAAAATATAGTTGCTAATATTAAACTAGGAAAGAAAACATTCTCCTCCTCCAGGCTTGATTGTGCAAAGGCGTTGAGCCAACCCCTTTCAGAAGAATGTTTTAAAGGGGGGGGGGAGAAAGAGCTAAATGCAGCCAGTCTTCCTTATTTTCAGCCCTGAATGAGCCCAAACAAGGCTCCTAAACTTAATTATGACACTTAAAATAAGCTCCCCCCCCCCACCAAAGCCTCTCGCACACAAACAGGAAGGCACCACCGCTATCTGTATCACCCAAAGCACATCAGCTCAGCAAAGACGGCCCCTGTTGGAATTATTTTAAACTGCACAGAAGGGAGAGGAGGAAAAAAAAACAGAGACAGAGAGCTTTAAAAGTAGATCTCACGTTAGACAGCCGTGCAAAAGGACACATGCCTAGACGGACCTCTTTTTTTCCCCCTCCAAGCTGTCTTTTCCCTCTCCCCAAGATCAGCTCCTTCCCCCCCCCTTCCCCGGGGTCTCTTATCTGCGCCTTGTTGTCTCAGTGTGTTCATGCATTTGGAAGAGGGAACACACACACACACACATACACACACACACACCAGAAGCGGGCAAACTTCACATTGCAAAGAGGGACCCCTCTTTCCCCCCCAGCTCGCGGTCTGCTCAAGTGAAAACGAAGGGGCTCTGACAACTCACGTCCCCGCCTAGACCCTATTGTAGCCATAACAATATCAGCTAAACAAAAAACCCTGCGACAATAGCACCCGTGCACCTAAGAGTCGCTCGAATCCAGCCACCCCCTCGTTTTGTTTTGCAAATTTCTAGTCTCTCTTCCCCCCCCCTCTCCGCCTCAGACTAGGGATTCTGCGGACCCACCAAATAATTAAAGCAAAAATTGGGAAGGATGCAATTTCCCCCCCCCCTCAAAATTATGCAGATCTGATGCATCAGTTTGGAGCCACTGATAATCAAGTAAGGGTTTGTTTGTTTCTTAAAGGCAACCTGAACTTTCTTTTGAGAAACGGATCCAATGAAATTACACACACACACACACACTTCTAGTTTTTTTTTAACAAACACGCACACACATTTACAATGTTGGCTTTTTTCAAAGTTTCCCACCGTCCAAGGCTTCCTTCCTCCCCCCCCCCTCTCTCCCTTGCTTCCTATGCCGCTCTATAAGGTATACTGTATTATGAAATATTGGCAACACTGCAACAGATGGGCGCGTTAAGAGCTGGATTTTTTTTTCTACTTTAGCATCAAAGCATTCTCGTTCTCTGTTTTTTTCCGAAATAACTTTTCAGAGCTGCTGAAAACACAGGATTGCTTTAGGCACACACGCGTACACAGGGAGGGAGAGAGAAAGAAAACCTACCACGGTTTTCATTTCTCTCTAAAACAAGAATTATTTCTGGGGATGCTGCTGGAGAAAAGGCAAAGATTCAACGCAGCCCCCTCCCTCTTCCAAGAGACTAGTGCCGCTACTACTCTTCAATCACAATCAGTTCCCAAGTTTCTCTCTCTCTCCCCCCCCCAATAAAAACTCTCTCTCTCACCCACCCTGCAAAAGAAAGAGCGCAGAGCCTTCAACATACGGTAATTCACTTGCTGGAATCCGGATCCCCCCTCTCTCCCCCCCCCGTCCCTTCGCTCTCTATGTAAGTTTCCTTTTTAACCTGTTACTTGAGGTCGTGTCTTCAAAATGCCCTGGATCTCCGCCTGGCAGGTGCCCTGCTGCAAGCTCCTTCCTCCCATTCTCCCCCCTCCATCCCCCCCCCGTCTAGTTTTGCTTTAAAAAAAACTGCCCTGAAATACAAGTGCAAAGCGGGCTCTGCCCCCCCCCATCCCCACTCTGCCCCGGCGTGAATGCCATAACGTTACCTCCAAAGCATTAAGCACGCTCGCGCTTATTCTTAATAAGAGGTCGATTAGACAGAGCACAAAATGGCAGGGCTCGCTTAAAAAGCCAGGAGACCAGCGCTGAAGTTTTGACACATGCGAGACACAATAGGAGCGAAAACTTGGATGGCAATTCCATCCTTTTTTTTTTTTTTGCCTTAAAAAGAAAGAATGGCGTGGGGGGCGTATTTTTTTTTTCTTCTTCTTCTTTTAAACGTGTTACATCTCGATTTCTAGATATAATTCACACCACGGGTTGCCACTGGAAAAAAAACCCACAGCGGAGGGCAGGATATATAACCCCCACACAGCACACTTGCATGAGCGAAGGGGGGGGGGAAGAAGAGAGTCACTTTTGCAAAGTTTACAGTGCACCAATCCCCCCGGTTTCTTTTTTTTTTTTACACAAATACCTCCCCCCCTCAAAAAAAAAAAGTTTCTGGGCAACTTAAAAAACAGTGCTTAGTACAGGAGCGACCTGAGTCGTTCTAAATCCTCCCTCTGCGGTTTCAAAAAGCCGGGTCAAGTCGTCTTGCCTTTCTTCTGGTCCTCCACCACCCCCGCCCCCCCCCCCGCCCCGAAAGTAACGGATTTAAAAAGGGACCCAGGAAAAGCGACGGCTCGCTCTCGCTCTCTCGCCTCCAGGCTAAGTTCTATAGCGCCATGCAATGGTTCCTTGGCTCCCTTCATTCTCGTTTCCCCTGACAGCCTTTGCTTGCAAACGTCACCGCTATGGATATTTAATTATACTGTATTTTTTAATCACGCAGGCCCTGTTGCGAAAATGCAAAAAAAAAAAAAACCGGGGAACACCCCCCCCCAAAAAAAAACCACCACCACAGACACCCTACTCGAAACTGACTTTGGCAAGGACTGGGGTGCGCGCCCCTGCTTTAAAAAAAAGAAAAAAAACTCCGATCCTCCTCCCCCCTCCTCTCTCACTCCCCCCCCAAGAAAACAAGAAATAAAATAAAGGGGGGGTTTCCTTTTGTCTTTCCTTACCTTCCCAATTTGTTTTAAAGCAAAGCGGAGGAGAAACTCCGGCACGTAAACCAAGCGTTGTAAAATATTGTGTTCAATGAATAATGAAGCATAGCCCCACATGATTGACTTGATCATTTGCTCGGGCTGGGAAGGGGGGGGGGAAGTGGCCAAGGGGAAACTCTCCCGATCGGCCACTCTGACCGGCTTGCTCAGTCCTGGCCAGCCAGCCCAAGGACGGGAGAGGAGGGGGCTCTTTTGAGCTGTCGCCCTTTTTGCAAGAGGCTCTCCCCCCCCGCCCCCGGTGTGTGTGTGTGTGTCTCTCTCTCTCTTTTTTTTCCGCTTTTTTGTTTGTGTGTGTGTGTGTGTGTTTTCCTTGATAGCGATCAGGCAACATCGCAAGACATTCCCAGCTCTCAGACTTGGACTCCCCCTATCTGGTAGGTGAAATGCATTGTACCATTAAAAAGGCTTTCTATTGTCGTCTTGGCATAATTCACAGCAACTAGATAGGTCTTGCGGCATTTAGCTTTGATGAGCCAAATGCTGAACCCTTGATATAATAATCTACAAAGAATGGGCTGTGATCGTCCATTTTTCCCCCCTCTCCCTCTTTCTGTCTAAGCAACTCAGAGGCTGGGGAAAAGCATTTAACACAGAGCAGTTTTGGGCATGACCTTGAGCCCGTGTAAACACACTTATTAAAAGCCCAGCGATGCCACTACGGCACACACACCCCCCCCCCTTTTCCCGGTCCAACGCCGCCGCTTCGGATTCACGCATAGATCAACCCTCTCCTCTTCCTTGCCTGTCATTTTCCCTAAACAAATCCGAAGATCTCTCCCCATTTAGGAAAGGAAAGGGGGGGGGGAGCAGGGGGGGAGCGAGCGAGCGAGCGAGCGAGGAAAGGGGGGGCAGTATTTAAGCATCGCCTTCTTACCTGCTCTGGAAACTATTTCAAGTCTGATTCTTTGAAAAACTCCAGGGGAAACGTTTGTGACCGGCTGGATCGCGCAGCATCCGTCCAAGAAGCTCCGGCGCTTAAGAGAAGTAATCAACGATAAAGTGACGTTGATCCGCACTGTAACCTTGTGGCGTATTTAATGTAAATAAGCAGTTATGTTGCCAATCGCACGCATGCAAACACAGAAAGGTCTTCAGCGTTGCATTTTGATGCTTTCCATTAAGGCTGACTTTATTTACATACACTATTTAGGGGAAGGGGGGGGGGGAGGAGAGAGGAGATCATGATGGTAGGAAGACAATACTAGTGCCAAATGATTATGAAAATATGATTTTAATTAATCACGTAGTAGGCAAGGAAATTAGCATACGGTAATTAAACTTCCAGAAAAAAAAAGAAGGAAAGAAAGAAAGAAAACGCCATGAAGGTTCTCTGCCTTATGGGTCTGGAATAATCAGGAAATGTAGAGATATAGATTTAAAATAGGAGATCCCACCCGTGACCCCCCCCCCTCTGTCCAAGACTTTATTATCAAGCAGATAACTTTTTGGGAAAACAAGTTTAACAAGGTTTTTATGTGCAGAGGAAGGTTGAAGAGATCAGAGATAGCCAAGCGAAAGAAGGTGGAAAATTGGGGAATAGGTTATGTGTGCCTAATAAAGCAAAAGAAGAGAGGAGGGGGGGCAGAAGGGGGGTTAAAATGGAGTGGGGGGGAGAGAGACACTGAATAATGCAATTATGGATTCTGTGTCCCATAGTTGACAAAAGCATAGTGCCTCAATAGACTCTTTGTGATGGGATTATATAATGATTGTGGGGTAATTATGGGAAAAAAAGAGATTTAGTCATAATAAAAAAGTATCAAAATACACCAGCTTCTTGTAAAAGGAAAAGCTAGCTCACGACATTAGGGGCATGTTAATAGGAAAGTGGGGGGGGGGGAGAGAGAGAGAGAGAGAGAGAGAGAGAGAGAGAGAGAGAGAGAGAGAGGCAGAATCCGAAAGGGCTGACAAATAAAGAGAGACTGTGATGCGCATGATTAAGAAGAGATGGAGACAGATTGATTATTCAAAATGCCGAGCCACAGGGACACTTAAAACATTGATTCAGGTAACTCTAGTTTCATCTCAACTGAAATGAGTTCCCTGAAGATGACTGGCATACATTTTAAATCAGTTTACGCCATAAAAAAAATAAAAAAATAAAAAGCAGAAACAACATCACAAGCAGAAATATTGTGGCATGAATGCAAAAGTCCATGCAGTGGGGTGGCGGGTCTCAGGAATAAGCAAGTGTGGGGGGGGGGTTAGTGCGCAGGGATATGTGGTTTAATTGCCTCTCCCAAATGTTCCCATCATTCCCCTCTTATTTGCAGAAGGGAGGCTTTTTTTTGTGCGTGGCACATGAAGGTTCTTCTTCTTTTATGGGAATAGGGCGACTTTTTATCCAACAACCCCAAAGTGGAGATTTTCAACATGACACTGGAAAGCTTCCCTCTCGCCAACTTTTCTAGCTTTGCTCTAAGAAGTTTATGAGCAGCTCTCTCCAGAACTAGTCACAAAAGTGGGTGGGTGGCCAAGTGGAGTGCGGGTTTCCTGCCCCTGCTCCAAAGTTTAGGAATTTGCTCTGCACTTGGAAATTAAATGTGTCGGAAATTCTCTTTGAACAAATTCCAAAATGCACTTTTTTTTCCTATAGAAATTAGCATAGCAATCACATCAATAATATCGCTATCGCTATGGGAATGATAACTGGAGCAGTGGGGGTGTTCTTTATTTCAATTCTTCATGGATCAACTGATTATATTCCCTCGTCTTTTGAATTTGTTATTGTAAGTCAAGTGATTCTTTATAAGTGACAGCCCAGACAAAGAGAGGAGGATGGGAAAGCAGGTCGAAAGGAAGTCACCATATGGAGTTTGAAAAAAGAGCACTTTCTGAACAAGATAATGGGGAAATGGATGTTGCCTTTTAGCCATCCAGAGCCTCACAAAACCGTTATACATGCATGCGCGGGTGTATGTGTGCACACAACTTGCATATCCGCTAGTTCCTAGCTAATTTCTGGATATAAAAGCAAGAATGAACAGGTAAGCCATCAGATTAGTTTGATCCCAACTGACTGAGTGCTCTATGTAACCCGCTTTCAAGTGTGACCAGTACTGAATGCCACTAAAAAGTTACTCCATATGGTGTGGTGTGGAACTACCATGGGGTATGCATGGAACAGGTCCCTGCCCTGAGGGGCTTACAACAATTGCTGAGTGATCCCAGCTTTAGCCTGCCAGTTTTTAAAGTAGTATTAGAGATCAGTGGGGCAACTACTTTTCACCTCTACGATTTTTTGCCTCGGCCCCATAAAGTAAGTCACTGCGCTGGTGGTATATCTAAGCCAGTGGTCCTCTTTTTCCTCTTGATCGCAAGAGTCACAATGATAAGCTGGACTCTTAGTCTGATTCTCTCTTACATTAACAGCGCAATCCTATCTAACTTACACCACCGCCGGTGTAAACAGTGGTACACTGAGAACGGGAGAATGGAAAGGGGATTCAAATCCCCTTTGAATCCCCCTTTGGAGTGGATTTGAATCCCCTTTCCATTTTGGGGCCTCCTGTTCTCGTTGCACCGCTGGTTACACAGGTGATATAAGTTGGATAGGATTGCGCTGTAAGAAAGGTTAAACATTATATTTCTGGACTTGGAAGGCCCACCAATATAACGTTTGAGAAGCCTTATAGCAGAGTGCAACTCTCTGAATGTCTTTACAAAAAAGTTAGCATTGAGAAAATCTCTGCTCTGACTACCTTAGCTAATGATGATCCTTAGGCTGTAATACACACTTTCCTGGGATTCAGTCCCATTGAACACAAAGTGGCACTTACTTCTGAGTAGACATGCATAGGCTTTGGCTATGTCTTCTGTCTTCACTTCCTTGGGCATGATCCCAACGGATTAAAACTATCAAGAATGTGTTGCCATGGGGGGGGGGGGGAGGAGGTAGATCAGCCAAGTTTGGAATCAAGCACTAAAACAAAAACTCACTAGAAGCATTTTCTTAAATTTAACGTTCAGGATCTGCCTAGTTGAGTCACCCTTCCCACGGGAAGAAACAAGAAGATGGTAGAGTAGTCCATTTCTCAGAAAATCTACAGGTATGTCACCTTTTAGCAAAAGTTCTTTAGTGATGATAGCATTGGTCCGGACCAAATCTCTCTGCTCTGGCTTGGAATTGCAAAGACCAGCACCAGAGCTGACAAGGAACACATAATCAACTTCCAGGGAAAAACCACTCCAGGCATAGTCCTGTCTTTCATGTTCGTTAACATCCTTGAGTTAAGGAGTTAACATCCTTAAGTGCATATGAGTTTAAGTGAACACCTCTTTCTGAGACACTTCGGCTGCTTGAAGAATATCTTGCTTTTATTTCTCCTAACCCTATTTATCCTATTTATCCTATTTTATTTCTCCTAACCCTATCAACTCACCCGAGCTAAATAGAGAGATGTCCCTCGGAATAAATAAGTCTCTGCCCCGTCGTCCTTTAAGTCTCTGCATGCAACTCCCAGTGTTTGCAAGAACTTTAATACTCCCCAAATTTCTGAATGGGAAGAAAAGAAAATGTGCGCCAGGAAGGGTCCTGTTTGATCCGCAGGTGGCACAATAGGAAATGGAATAGTAGAGAAAAAAAATCATATAACTCTGAACTAGAAGATTAGTATGGATATATGATAGTATTAGGCCAGCGGGTGGCGCAGTGGGTTAAACCACTGAACCATGAGCTGTTGATCGAAAGGTCGGCAGTTCGAATCCGCGACGGGGTGAGCTCTCGTTGCTTGGCCAGCTCCTGCCAACCTAGCAGTTCCAAAGCATGTCAATGCAACTAGATAAATAGGTACCGCTTGCGGGAAGGTAAACAGTGCTCCGTGTTCCAGCCGCATGCTACGTGCTGCGGCAAGGAGAGTCATGCCGGCCACATGACCACGGAGGCGTCTTCGGACAACACTGGCTCTTTGGCTTTGAAATGGGGATGAGTACCACACCCTAGAGTCGGACACGACTGGACTTAATTGTCAGGGGTCACCTTTACCTTTACCTTATGATAGTATTGGATATTGAGGTAGTGGGCATTGTGGAGCCCAAAGAAATTTGGATTCACAGGACCAGTTCTAATGTAACATTTTATACCCTCGAGAATCCTGTACACAGATACACATAGAAAACTGATGGCAGAATTCACTCTGTTTTTTCAAGGGATGATCTCATGTTCATGAGATTATCCCTGGAAAAGTAATTCTCACCTATATAGGGTGAGCTTAGAGGATGTCTTCCCAAGCCATCATGTGAGAGCAGAAAGTGTTGCTTTCAATGTATTCTAAAATCTGGAAAGTTTCCAGACTTCATATGAATTGATACTTTTACCTGCCCAAAGCAGGGGATCTTCAAATGGGCCCACTTACCAGGCAAAACACCCAGTAGCCGAATCATATGTATGTCTTCTCAGAAGTAAGCCCTACTGAGCTAAATGGGATTTACTCTCGTGTAAAAGTGCGCCCAAAATTGCAGCTTTCAGAACTTAACTCCTAAGTGCTAGTGTCCAAAGGATATCTAGCATGATTAGGCAATAGACGTTCAATGTACACATGTACCATATTGTTGATTTGGGCCATGATCCAGATATTCCACTGAGGCTCCAATCCTATCCTTTCCCTCCCACTGAAGTGGGTGCTGCATCCTGCCGGGGGGGGGGGGCGCAGTCCCAGAGGTCTTCTCTGGAACATTTGTTCCCTTACCCAGGGGTAAGCCTCCAACACCAGAACTGGTCCTACTCAAACCTGCACCTCCTACTCAAACCTTCACTGACACAAGTCCGAGTGGATCCGGGAAGGCGGATCGAGGCTTGGAAGGGTGGACAAGAGATCAGTGGCGCTGCTACCACTGCTACTGCCCCCTTCCAGCCCTTGTTCCATCCCCCATTCTGTTCCCATCTCTTCCCCATTCCTCCCTGTCCTGTTTCACCCCTCCCCCTGCCCCTCCCCGCACAGACTTACCAGTGCTGGGGGCCATAGAGGGTCCTCTGGCAGGTTGCCGCCACTGCCACTTACAGTGGCCGCCTGGCTGCTCTGCTCCCCGCATCAGGTTTGCGTTTGCAACTGCTGTAAAGCAGTAAAGCTTTAAAAATCTTATCTGCTGTAAAGCACTTTACCCCGCCAGAATGCAACTTCCGGCACCATAAGGGCAGCCTAGGATTGAGCTGTTAGACGCACCCTGTGGGGCGAACATTTGCAGCTGACTCTTACTGAATCAGACCATCGGTCCGTCTGCCTCAGTACTGACTGACAGCAGCAGAGTTTGGGCAGGGTCTATCCAAGCCCTACCTGGATGTGCCAGCCAGGGACTGAACCTGGGACCATGCAGAGCTGGTGCAGAGGTGAAACAAGGGTGGAGCGAAGGCAAGTAGTTCTGCAAGACTCCGTTACACTGGAGTCAGCGGCCCCTCCCCCTTGCTGTTGGAGCCATTCCAGCAGCGACAGGGGAGTGTCCTGCGTGTTGCCTTTCCTGCCAGAATGGCTCCAACAGCAAGGGGGAGGGGCTGCTGACTCCAGTGTAACGGAGTCTTGCAGAACTACTTGCCTTCGCTCCACCCTTGTTACACCTCTGAGCTGGTGCTTTACAGTCTTTCCCAATTACGTGTGCTCAGTGGAATGCTTGCCCTTTGTCTCTTCTTTGAATGGCAACTTCCCACATTCTTCTCTGCAAACTCCTTTTGAAACTCCCCAAGTTTTAAAAGCAGCTTGACATAGGGCACTGCTGTTAAAGGGGGGCAAATTAAAACGTCTTGTTGGGAATAGTGAGAGAGTTGCAATTCTAGGGATTCTGGTCTCAGTCTTTCAAGTTAAAAGAATGGCCTACATTAAGGATGTATGTTACAAGAACACTTGTTCTCGCACTCGATTTCTGTTTCTTTCTATTGCTTAACAATAGTTAGAGGCAACAAAACAAAGACACTTTGAAGCCACAGATGCTTGTTACTACTTATAGAGTCCATCTTTCATACGGAGTATATATGAATGCAATGCACACACACAAAAAACTGATATAAGGATGCAATGTATAAACACTACAGCCGTGTACACACCACTTGAGAATATGGATTATTAGAGGTGGGGAAGCTAGGGCGGTTAGCTGCTTTTTGAGTTGATTAATCACCTGCGTTTTAACCAATGAATGACCCGACTGAGTTTAAGTAAAGTTGGATATTACCAGACTGTCAATCTAAGTACCTTTCTGAGATACTGAAGGAAGTGTAAGATGGTTTATAATTCAATCAACAAAAATGAGCACTTGTAGTCGAGGAGGAGTGGGGTGGAAGCAGAGCTCTTTCCTTCTACAGCAGGAATTCTTAGATGCTGCCTCCAAAACGTTTTTTCAGAACTTGAAGACCTTACTTCTGTGTAAACATGCATAGGCTAGCACTCTAATGTAGCTTTTTATGTATCTGGGATTTTAAAAAATTCATTTTTCCCAGGTTTTTTTTTACATTTGTTTTAAAATTAAACTATTGCAAATCTGCTCCAAGAGTTTGAGATGAAATGAGCTAGTTCTTTAAATGAAGTGTAAAAAGTTTCAAAAAAAGTTTCAAAAAAAAGTTTCAAAAGGGATTGTCCCTTGGACTGCTAGGAGATCAAATCAGTCAATCCTAAATGAAATCAACTCTGACTGTTCCCTGGAAGGACAGGTACTGAGGCTGAAGCTCAAATATTTTGGCCACCTAATGCGAAGAGAGGACTCTCTGGAGAAGACTCTGATGCTGGGAAAGATCGAAGGCAAAAGGAGAAGGGGAAGGCAAAGGATGAGATGGTTAGACAGCATCACCGATGCAACGAACATGAAAATGAGCGGACTCAGGAAGATAGTGGAGGACAGGAAGGCCTGGCGGGATATGGTTCATGGGATCACGAAGGGTCGGACACGACTTAACGACTGAACAACAACAACAACAACAAAAGTTTCAAAATAAGAATTAGTGACAGGAGAAGAAGACACTCTAGTAAATAAGTTTAAATTAATTTTGTTGCATATTCTTAGTGAGCAGAGCCATCCTTAGAAGGGTGTGGGCCCGGGGCAACTTAACCAGTGCAGGGGCTCCACCTGCTATGCCCATATATTAGTCATGAAAGCAAAGGGTCTAGGGTGGCTGCCCCAGTTGCCCTACCCAAAGGACCACTCTGATAGCGGGGCATGTCTATGGGGCCATGGCCAATGGGGAGTGACATGATGAGCTTCTGACATTTCAAAATGTGCCACTATGATACTGATTAGAAGGGAAATCTCTCTTTAATCCTTTCCTTTTTCATTAATTACAGTAGCCCACTAGAACCAAAGTAAGTCTCAGAATGAGTATGTGTCTTTCATTCTCAGCCTCACTTTAAAAGTTGCTTTCACCAGTTAAAATGAAAGCTAGGAGTCCTGCTTGATGGAGTTAGTCATATTACATCCAGAACAACAACTTCAAGGTAAAACTGGTAACATCTAGAAACTGGAAGGATCCAACTGATGATCGCTTTAAGAAAAAAGTTAAGAATCAGTACTGGGTTTCTTTGGGATCACTACACTTACATTTATACAGTGTATAAAATATCGTATTGTCCCGAGTATAAGACGCACCTGATTATAAGATGCACCCTTAAAGTTTGGCGCTATTAAAAAAAATTAATTAAGTCACTGGCATTAAATTGCAACAGCCTGATTATAAGACGCACCCATAGTTTAAAAACTTAGATTAGGAGAAAAAAGTGAGTCTTATACTCAGACCAATACTGTATATAAGAATTCCCTGAAGAATTCAGAGGGGCATTCTGAGACCCCACCTGGTTCCTTAGGTGAATATAGCACAAGCTATTTTTAATTTCGGCAACTCTGATATGACTGAATTATTTATTTATTTTTCACATCTTCATACCTCATCAGTTTCGCTCCAGACTTTCACATAAATATTCTATGGTTTTGTACATTTCCAAGAGCATTCACTGCTTGCTTATAATGGAGTAAGAGACCAGATAATGCAGACTTTTAAAACAAATTCAAAGTGCTCTCTAGTTAACTCAGACTTACCGTAATTGCCATATACAGTATCACAATGTTAAACAAGGTACAGAGAATTAGAGTAAGGTGGTAAGCGCCTTGCATAGCCTCATTACAGCATTTTAAGGGTGTCTTTTACAATGTAAGCTAAAAATAGTAAATACCGTATTGTCCCGAGTATAAGACGCACCTGATTATAAGATGCACCCTTAAAGTTTGGTGCTATTAAAAAATTTAATTAAATCACTGGCATTAAATTTATGTCTGATTATAAGACGCACCCCTAGTTAAAAAACTTAAATTAGGAGAAAAAAGTGAGTCTTATACTCAGACCAATACGGTATTATAGAAGTTCTCATTCTTAAATGGAGTAGGTAACAGCGTGGAAGAGTTTAATATATTGTTTTCACAAAGATTGTTTTTAACAGCAAAAACGCTGAACCAAGTATGATTAAGAGAAGGCTGGGAATTCATGTTCACCCTAGCCTTGAAATCAACAAGGCTTGCTTCCAAATAAATATGGTTAATATCGGGCGTCAAGTCTTTCCTCTTCTCTAATGCTCAATATCACTGTCAATGATATATTTCTTTTCTTTCTTTTTTTTTAAAAAAAAGATGATTATACAATTATTGCATACAAAGAATCTCATTTGATAAGTGAATTCGTTAGTACAGTCAGATCATCTTAGCCTAGAATAAACTCAGCCTTTCAGGTGTGATATATGAATGCAGTTGTCGGAAGCCTCAGCTTTAAAAACACACACAAAAAAATCTTTAAGGAAAATAGAATTTCAGCATAACTTTGAATGATATGACCTGCAATCCTCAAACAATATTTAATGATAATTTAAACCGGGGATTATTAATCGGGGGTATCCATACCCGTTGAGGGTATGGGAACCAAATGATGGGGGTATGGGACTTGATCGCTGAACAATTTTTAAATTTTTTGTTAGATATAGTTATCCATATGTAAAGTAAAACCAAGTTATTGACATATTTTAAAGTCATACTGGTACCTAATAGGGCTGGTGGTGCTGATGATTGACAGTCTGGGGACATATTGGGCAATCTACTGGGGGGGGCTGTAATCGTAAAAAGAACCCCTGCTTTAATCAGTGTCAACTGTTTTTCTAGTGCAAAAGAACCTTACAACCCTATTATTTTATTGTATGAAGACTAATATTGTATTGTATGAAGACTAATATTACTGGGGCTTACTTACAAGTAAGATGTTTAGCATTGGGGTGTTAGTCACATGTAAGTCTAATAAGAGGGCCTCAAAAGTATCTGCCAATTCCTATTTATTTAAAATAAAATTTGAAAGCTCTGCCATTAAGAATTATTTATCAGAAGAAAGCCTAGATTGAAGACCATATAACATCATAACAAAACAGATCCAGCAACGAATCCAAACATCTCCAGGAAGTAAACGCTACCCAAGAAGCACTTCCTCATAAATAAAATGGGAGTGATGAAGGCTGAAATGAGCTCCCAGATGTATGGGCTACGTCAGTAGTTCCCAAACTGGAAGCCGCGGATACCAGGAGAGCCGCGGATACCAGCCAGGGGTGCCACGGAGTCCCACAGAATCCTCTCGGAAAACAGTGCAATGCCGATTGGCAGGCATCAACATCATGTCATGGGGAGCCATGGTCAATGGTCGCCAATGGTCAAGGAAGCTGCAGGTCGAAAAACGTTTGGGAAACACTGGGCTACATGAATAAAGAACGATATTTATAGGTGCAAGACTAATAGAAAATTCTGTCCATCATGCGGTGGGGACAGACTTCACTCAAATGCCAAAAGATATGATAGTGCTGGAATTTCACAGTAAGTTCTTATACCCAATATCAACTGAGGTTATTGTCTGTTCTAAAAGGCAGACTCCTGGATAATCCAAAGCTACAGAGTAATATAACACAAGTAGCATATGCAAAAGGTTGACACCTGCCCCACAGAACTTACAGTCCAAATGCTTTTCAATAGTCAGCCTATTTTGCTTGAAAGAAGCACAATGATTGACACCTTGTAAACATTTTAAATAAGGCTTTGATCTTGCACTCAGCAACATATGTGCAAAATCCTTGATAGCCGCACAGGCGATTTTATTTTTCCGGACGACGCATCTATGTGTCAAACTTTTATTTGGCTGCAGCATTACTCTGTGATCACATTCCCCCTTCTGTTTCTCTTTGCAAATATCTGTGGAATGTTTGATGAGATAGGAGGGTTTGTTTTGTGCATTACTTGTTCATCACTGCATAAGTGCACAGGCTAATCAGAGCTGGAATACTTCATGCTCCTTGGTGGGAACACTGCCATTCATACAAGGAAATGAATTATTTTCCACCATCACTAATCAAGCTGCCAAATAGCTAACAATTTGTAGGAAACCATCTAGCTAACTATCTCTGATTATGGTGATATGCCAAAAATTGGGAGCTCATAGAACAGGAGATTCTCCTATCAAAACAGCCAACCATGTCCTCATCAGTTTAATACAACCTTTTCTGTATAATGGACCCAAGAGCAGAAGAAACAAATATATGAGAGGACAACTTTCACTCTAAACCAGCGGTTTCTCAAACTTTTCGGTTTCCGGAGCCCTTTATACTACTGAAAGGAGTCGGGGAACCCCAGAGCACTGGCGCATAAGCGGAGTGGCATAGTGTTGAGCCCAATGCCAAATACCAGCGAAGAGCTGTCGATCGAAAGGTCGGCAGTTCGAATCCACGATGGGGTGAGCTCTCGTTGCTTGGCCAGCTCCTGCCAACCTAGCAGTTCCAAAGCATGTCAATGCGAGTAGATAAATAGGTACCGCTTGCAGGAAGGTAAACAGCGCTCCGTGTTCCAGCCGCATGCTACACTCTGCGGCAAGGAGAGTCATGCCGGCCACATGACCACGGAGGCGTCTTCGGACAACGCTGGCTCTTCGGCTTTGAAATGGGGATGAGCACCATACCCTAGAGTCGGACACGACTGGACTTAATTGTCAGGGGTCACCTTTACCCTTTACCTAAGGAAGGAGAGCCACAAACAGGGGAGAAGGGAGGGAGGGATAAGCAAACCGGGCAAGGGGCAGATGGCAGCTACTTATGGTGCGCTCATGGACCCCTGAAGGTGTCTTAGAGAGCCCCAGGGCTCCTAGGAGCACACTTTGAAAAATGCTGCTCTAAACCAATGTTGCTTTGTGTCTGTCTTAACACAGGAAGACAAAAAGAATCAATACTGGTAAATTTAAGCACCTGTTGTAACAGGTAAACATAAATCATTGTTTCATTCCATACCTACGAAACTATGTTTCCACGTCAAAATAGGTTACCAGGCCATTTCAGAGAAGTCTTCAACTTCCCACTATTTTCAGAATGAGCTACTCTTTATCACAGCCTGGTCTCTCCTGGAGGATCTATAACAGCAGCGAAGGCTAGATAAAGGTTTAGAATGTTACCCCTCTCTGATCGAAAATAAAGTTGGGTTCAGTGGAAGTTAACATTAACAATGCAGGAGCTTGAAGAAGAAATTAGAAACACGAGTCTGTGATAATGATGATATTATCACACTGGCAAAAAAAAGAGAGCACTCTCAAATGTCATAGAAAGAAAATGGAGGAAAGCATCTGAACTCAGTCTTTTTTTCTCTGTGATGAAAAATGCTAATGAGCATGGTGCTAATGAGAGCCTGAATTTGAAAAGCACGCAAATATTCCGCGAGACGGTGGTTAAGGAACTGAGCTGAGAGCCAGGATGTTACCAGTTCAAATATCAACATGAATTTAGGCTGCAATCTTAGACACACGTATCTGGGAGTAAGGGTGCTATACATACTTACCTGGGAGTAAGTCCCATTGAAATCAATGGAACTTACTTCCAAGTAGGCATCATAGGATTGTGTTGATGAAATCCCACTGAAATAAATGGGACTTGCTTATGAGTTCACATGCATTAGGTACCTTAGAGAAGCCACTACCATTTCATCCTCACCCCCCATCTATACCACCCTATTCGCAAGGTTGTTGTATGGGTCAATAAGACAATGTTTGTGAAGCACTTTGAACACCCTAAACTTCAGCACTGTAAATGTAGTTTCTTTCAGCACTTTGCCAGGCACTAGACGGAGGGAAGAGAGAGAACTTCCTCTATCCCATTGGTTCTCAAACTTGTTAGCACCGGGACCCACTTTTTAAAATGACACTCAATCGGGACCCACCTAGTTTTACGAGACGCTCAAACATTTATCTCCCTATATTTACACAAGCTTGCAAACTGCAAGAGCTCAGCTGTTTGCAGGGTAATTAGCAGCTATCTTGCAAACTGCAGGAGCTCAGCTCTTTGAAGGGCAATTGGCAGCTATCTTGCAAACTGCAGGAGCTCAGCTGTTTGCAGGGTAATTAGCAGCTATCTTGCAAACTGCAGCTTAGCTGTTTGCAGGGTAATTAGCAGCTATCTTGCAAACTGCAAGAGCTCAGCTGTTTGCAGGGTAATTAGCAGCTATCTTGCAAACTGCAGCTTAGCTGTTTGCAGGGTAATTAGCAGCTATCTTGCAAACTGCAGGAGCTCAGCTCTTTGAAGGGCAATTGGCAGCTATCTGATTTTTGAATAGCCTCAGAGTTTGTGGCAATTACTTATCTGATCTTTCCATCACTTGGGACCCACCAGAAATCAGGTCGTGACCCACCGAGTGGGTCCCGACCCACAGTTTGAGAAACACTGCTCTATCCCATTTCAGCCGCCACCAGAGCGGCTGAAGGTAAGGGGATGTCTGGGTGAGCCGGCTTTGGAGACAAGACCGGTGCATACGAAAAAGGCTATTGATTGAGAGGACATCACCCTTCTTTGCTTGAATTAAAATTTGAGCTTAAGAAAAGCTTTCAGGGGTGTAATGCTCACCTCATATTTGAAGCAAGTATTACGAGCCACCAAGCTTGAGTTTCGATGGCATCACTCACTGGGGGAAAACACTGGCGTCACTGCAGGGGGGGCGGAGCTGTAAGTTCCTCCATGATTGGAGCCTCCCGTTACACGGAGGAACGAAGTGCCCCGCCCCCACGCCTTCCGACCCATTCAAAGCAGTGAAAACAACGCGCAGGAGACTCCCTGCACGTTGTTTTCACTGCTTTGAATGGGTCGGAAGGCGTGGGGGCGGGGCGCTTCGTTCCTCCGTGTAACGGGAGGCTCCAATCACGGAGGAACTTACAGCTCCGCCCCCCCCCTGCAGTGACGCCAGTGTGGGAAAATCAATATGCACTACAATTATCTTGGGTACCCTAAGCGGGGACACATCAGATGAAGGGTTATGCTTTATACTTGCTTGGGCTGCTTCCCATAGGCAAGAGCACTTCGGGGTAAGTCTGGGTGCCAACTACTGTGCAATATATTCGAAGGTCTCAACGTTCCAATGGCTACTGTTACATTATTCTGGTATATTTATAATATATTCAGAATATTTATATACCGCTTTTCAGCAGAGTAATTCACAAAGCGGTTTACATAGACAAAAATCAATAAATGGTTGCTTGTCCCCAAAGGATTCACACTCTAAAAAAACAAAAACAAAAACTCCAGCAACAGCTACTGGAAAAGATGCCATGCTGGGGTGTAGAGGGACTGTTGCTCTCCCCCTGCTAATTATAAGAGGACACCAATTTAAAAGGCGCCTTTTTGCCCATTCAGAAAAAAAATCTTGTATTTATCTCTCACCCCAAATGTCCAGCAGATCAATAGTCCCAGCATACCTCCATGAAACATCCTTTCCAGTCATTTCCAGAAGATTAATTCTAGCTAAAGCACTAATAAAGTATTGTACTGCATTACCTTTTATGGAACCAAACTATTCAGGGTGGTAAAAACCAAGGCAGATTGTAAAGTGCTCCAAAAGGACCTCTCTGGGCTGAGCAAATGGGCAGCTAAATGGCAAAGGCAGTTCAGTGTCAATCTGTAAAGTGATGCAGATTCGTCGGTGGAATTTGTTGCCACAAGATGTGGCGATGGCCGCTAGCTTGGATGGCTTTAAAAGGGCGTTGGACACATTAGTGGAGGACAAGTCTAGCCATGGCTCCTAGGCATGATGGCCACTGGCGTCACTACAGGGGGGCGGAGCTCTAAGTTCCTCTGTGATCCGAGCCTCGGTTACACGGAGGAACGAAGTGCCCCGCCCCCGCGCCTTCCGAACCAGTCAAAGCGGTGAAAACAACGTGCAGGAGTCTCCTGCGCGTTGTTTTCACTGCTTTGACTGGTTTGGAAGGCGCGGGGGCGGGGCACTTCGTTCCTCCGTGTAACCGAGGCTCGGATCACGGAGGAACTTAGAGCTCCGCCCCCCCCTGTAGTGACGCCAGTGATAATGGCTATGCGCTACTTCCAGGTTCACTGCCAGGATGCCTCTAAATACCAGTTATAGGGAGAGAGGTATGCCTTTCTCTCCTGGTTGTGAGCTTCCCAAAGGCAACTGGTGGGTCACTATGGGAAACAGTATGCTAGACTAAGTGGACACCAGAGATCTTCTTAACGTTCTTCTGGATTCTCCCTCTCTGCTGCACCAAGCAGAGATAGTTACACCAAGCATAACTTATAAAATTATGCATGGGATGGAGAGAGTGGATAGAGGGAAATTCTTCTCCCTCTCGCACAACACCAGAACCAGGGGACATGCACTAAAATTGAGTGGAGGGAGAGTTAGAACAGACAAAAGAAAATATTTCTTTACCCAGCGTGTGATTCAACTGTGGAACTCCTTGCCACAGGATGTGGTGATGGCACCTGGCCTAGATGCCTTTAAAAGGGGTTTGGACAAATTCATGGAGGAAAAGACCATCACAGGTTACAAGCCATAAGCAACCTCCTGGTTTTTTTTTTTTTTTGGTTTTTTTTTTTAGAAGTGGGTTTTCTCTGTGCCAGGTGCAAGGGAGTGGCGACTGGACACAGGTATCTTGTTGTCTCGTGTGCTCCCTGAGGCATCTGGTGGGGCCACTGTGTGACACAGGAAGCTGGACTAGATGGGCTTTTGGCCTGATCCAGCAGGGCTCTTCTTATGTTCTTATGTTCTTATAGATAGACAGAACCTTTATTGGCATAAAAACACCAAGCAGAGAAGATGCAACCATTGGAGGACATACAGATAATAATGCAACGTTAGAGAGAAGCAACTCTCTAGGGCGCAATCCAAACCTACTTAGGCCGCCATTGTAACCAGCGGCCCAGTGAAAATGGGAGGCCCCAGAACGGAAATGGGATTCAAATCCCCTCCAAAAGGGGAATTCAAAGGGCATTTTCAAAAGGGGAATTCAAAGGCCCTTGGGGCCTCCCGTTTCCGCTGGGCCGCTGGTAACCACGGTGGCCTAAGTAGGTTTGGATTGCGCCCTAAGGCTACATACTTATCCGTGAGTACGCCCCAATTAACGCAGTGGGTAAATATGCACAGGGCTGAGCTGAACAACATGTAGCACCATAAAGAGCCAGCATAATTTCAAAGGTAGACAATGACTGGAGAGAGGATGTACGAGCTTTCTGTGTGAATGCTTGCAGAGAAGAAAAAATGGCATAAGGTCCAGAGATTTTCCAGATTATGGGTCTGTTTAGAGCAGTGGTTTCCAACCTGGGGTCACAAAGCGGTTTCTGGGGGTCACGGGATGTTGGTTGGACGTCCGCCCCCACAACAGAGAAAGAAGTGTCTGGTGCTCTCTTGGGGCTTGTTTCCTCACCTTGTGTTACTTTCCGCTTGTCCTTTAGCATCACTGTTAATATTAGCTCACTCCTCCTGTTCCATAAATGCGGTTGCTAATGAGTAATTAGCATTTTTAATTTATTAGGAATAAAATGTGATTTATTCCTGCTTACATCACTACGGCCCTAGGTCTTAGGGGGGGTCCCGACAGATTGTCATTCTACAAATGTGGGTCCCGGTGCTAAATAGCCTGGGAACCACACTGGTTTAGGGCTTCCTTATCTTGCAACCTCACCCTGCCTGAGTCCTTGGAATATACACACAACCAGATATTAAATGCCTGAATCCTTGGGACATATACACAACCAGATATTAAAAGATAAAATTTGGGAATGATAAAGATTTTCATACGCCAAATTGCCAAATTTTATCTTTAGATTTTTTTTCTTAAATCTCATACTTCTTCCAAAGGGCAGAAATGGAATCTGAATCTTCTGAGCAGCAATATTTGTTATGTAGTCTCCAAAGGTGAATGTGGGATTCCTTTGTTGTTCTGCACATAGTATTTTTTTCCCTCCCTAATACTGTGCAGAGCTTTTTTTAAATATAGGGTCTTAACTGCTTCATTCAATTAATTAATGTTTTTAAAGAAATATACCATCTGATCCCAAACCTCAGCAGATGCGGATGTAGTGAGTTTGTTCCCATACACTTTTGTTTTTCCAAAGAAAAACTAGGAAGAAGAGTTTCAAAATAATTTAGTTATATACTAGTTAACCTCAGGAGACCATACAGCAAGGGTGTTTCTTATACCTAATTGTTATGCAATTGTTATATTATCTGTAATGTGAACCATTGGTTCAGTGAAAAACAGCATTCAAATTATTGTCCCATCATCCAAAAGATTAATATTTGGTAACAGGATTATTTTCCAGGTAGAGAATGTAAAGTTTTTGGTTCCAATTTTCAGTCCTATCTAGAACAAAAGCTTAACTGAATGTTCTGTGCAGAGATTAGATAACTTTTCTCAATTCTTCCAGAGAGAGAGAGAGAGAGAGAGAGAGAGAGAGAGAGAGAGAGAGAGAGAGAGAGAGAGAGAGAGAATTCATACTTGATGCTAAAGATGTCCCCTGTTACCCTCACAAAATCCTTTATTCCCATCATAAAATAAAGAGTTGTGACCAATGGTTGTATGGGTCTATTATTGTGATACCTGTCATGTTAAAGAGACAGGCAGCTTTACTCACCTGTTTCCCTACTCAGACCACAGCTGGGTGTGAAATCAACCAATGCATGAAACCTTAATGTCATGGATTTTGTTAATTTTTGGTACATTTGTACCTTAGCATGAGATGTTTAGAAATTATTTTTTTTTTCAGATTTTTTTGTCCACCCGTTTTTGAGATATTGAACTTTCAAAATTGCCTAAAAACGCCAACATTCACTTGTCACCATACCTTCAAACGCCATTTACACGAAAACTATGAAAGCTACAGACATGGGACAGGTGTCTGTTTAAAGCTAACGCATAGGGCTTTCAACATATACAACATGACACAATTGTAAATTTTCAAGAAATTCAAAAATATTCAAATAATATTTATTTTGAATTTTTGGGAAAAAAATTTAAATTTTCAAAAAAATTACACTTAAAGATATATATCTTGTAGCCAATCAGTCATAGGACATATCTTTCTCTCATGTCCCATGTCTGTAGCTTTTATAGTTTTCTTGTAAATGGCATTTGAGGGTATGGTGACAAGTGAATGTTGGCGTTTTTAGGCAATTTTGAAAATTCAATATCTCAAAAACGGGTGGACAACAAAATCTGAAAAAAATTTTTTTAAACATCTCATGGTAAGGTACAAATGTACCAAAAAATGAACAAAATCCATGACATCAAGTTCCAAAATGGATTTTTCATTGGTTGATTTGACATGGGAATGACCCAGTTGGGAACCGGACAGTGAAAAGCTGTAGCCAAAATTATATTTGAAAGAACCTGGTACAGACAGTTAAGACTCAGTTGCTCATTTTGTTATAATGCAACTTCTTATTTTCAATAGCCTCAATCGAGCTCCTTTGGATCTTTCTCAAAAAATACTTTCTCCTTTGTGGGATATTCTTGCATACTGTGCTATACTGACAGAACTGCAACATCATATCTGCATTCAATAAGTAGTGGAGACTAGGAAGAAGCCATCCTAGTTTTGGCCCCCTTTCATGCAAAACATTAGATAGGGCCAAGCTCCAGCAGAAGAGAAAGATGAGGTGCACAGCCTTTGACGATTCTGGAGAATAGAACTCATATGCTAGCGTTAACAGTTGGCTGCATTAAATAAAACACAGAAAAAAGAGCCACAATCTGGAGAGACATTCAAAGAGACAATTCTGGAGAAGACATCTGGAGAAGCTCCTTATTTTCACATTACAGTACTTTAGCTTCATCAGAGTTTACCAAAAAGGTATTCTCCTCCCCCAACCCCATGGTGTTATTGTTCCAACTTAGATCTCATGCAGAAGACCCAATATGGAGAGTTGGCAGTGATGTGAAAGAGACTAGACTCACAGTCAAAGTCTTAAGGTAAGATTTCCTTACTACTTCTTCAAAACTCCTGCACTAGATCCCTCTTATCATTTTCCACTATTCCTTTAAGAAGAAATAGCCAATAAATGCCCGAAATAGCCAATAAATGGCCAAGGTGCCACATCTAAGGGGGCAACATTCACATCGGAAGGAGGAGTTATGCCGGCAGAACGTCACTTCTGGCAGAGAGCAAGGGGCGCCTTTTCCTAATGCTCAGAATGGTGTCGTTTTCTAATTTGCACAAAGGCGTTGTATGGACTAGCGGTGGCCCTGCCAAGTTCTTCTTTACAAAATTTCTTTACAATTTTCCTCAACAAAAATTGACGGTAGTGAACTAGCCAAGACACCCATTCTGGGATCAAATGAAAACATTCCCAGGTCAGAAAGTACAACTTCTAGGTAGACTTGAGTTTAAAATACAATCACCTTTAGAAATTACACACAGCATATTGTGATGCATCAGGCCTATACGGTCATGACAACTAAGATATGGCAGTTTACGGATTGGACTCCATTTTAGATGAAGGAAAGCAAGCATTCCGCTCTAGGGCACACCTTTTGACCAATCCTGATGGGTTCTAAGAAGGGACAAAGCTGGAAGCTTGCTTTTTCTTACTTCTTTTCCCGATTCCCACTGTGAGAAGACAAGACTCTGCTACATCATCTCCAAATTGGAGATGTCTTGGCAATATGGCTGTAGCCATTTAGAAATGGGCTGAACAAGGACTTTTGAGAACTGGATAACTAGGATGTGTGACTGTGTTTTCTCACATTATGCCATCATGGTCAAAGTTTTCTTTCTAACCTGACTTGGAAGTAATCCGATTCCCCAATTACAATTTTTTCCCCTTGTCCTCCATCCCACCAATTTGCCTGCCTCTGGATTTACACTGTCTTTATCTACCTACCTGTCTGCTTAAATACTCTGCCACATGCTATTGGTAAACATAGATTTTTGCTTTATACAATGAACTGATGACATGCCCCAAATGCACAAGTTATCAAACGTAAATTATGAAGTTCTCTTTAGAGTGGTTGCAACAGATACCTGCCATTTTTGTGATGTTTAGAATTTGAACAGAAATCAGCCCTGGTACAAGGTTAGGGTTAACAACAACAACAACAAAAATCATCGTTTGGCCCCAGGTTTCCTGTCAAAGCTTTCTATTAGTGATTAAACAAGCTAACATCTGTTGATGGAAAGATCTTTAAGAGAAAAGCACTTGTGCATTCATAGCTAGACAAATAGGAGTTGAACACTGTCAATTTTCCAATGACCTTTTAAAAACAACAGCAACAATGAATGGGGCATATCTGCTTACAGATCTGATAAACAGACCAGAAAAAGGCGGCGCGGGAGGGGGGGGAGGTAGAACATCATAAGCAAGGGGGGGAAATGGGATGCCTTCAAAAGCCTAATGCATTACAAATCTGCGAAGTATACGTGTGACACAACCTAAGAGAACCAAGCTTAAAAAGCGCAGAATCAATAAAAAGCCATTAAAAATCAATCTTTTAGCAACGTATGAGCTGGTTTGCATGTCCTTAGCCACCCTTTTTAACACTAATTCTGTAATAATTCCAAATTGATATGCAGAGAACATGCCAATGTAAATCTATTTGAGTACTCAAAAAAAAATTAAGAGCTTAAATGGGGAAAAAATTAGCTTTATAGGGCAAAAATCTGTGTAGAATGATCAGAAATGTTTAGAATGCTTTTGTTAGTAATTTGGAAGAGATTAAAGGGCTAGACATGAAATTAGGCATGATTTAAACAAATGCGGTAAATCACTTCAAATGTTTAGAAACAGGAGGATCACCCAAAAAGTCATAGGATTTAGCACAGACCCCAATGACCATCAGTGGTGTATTGTCAAATCAATCAATAAGTGAAACCTTCAGCAGAAAATGAGCCAGAAGTTTATACATCTGCATGAAGGTTCATTTTTGAAAGAGTTTGCTAAATTCAAATGGATGGACTGCTTTGTCCTTTAATTTGCACAATATTAAATGATTTTACATACAAGAGGAAAATCTGTAGCCAGCTTCTCCAATTAACCTGATTGCAGGGGGAAGTAATTTAGAAATTGACCTGCTCTTGCTCAGAACACTTTATTTTAGCCTTCTGGGCATCTCTTCTGTTTGCTTTTGCCTTTTTTTTTTTAACCCCTAAGTTCACAAGTTTGTGGCCATGACTCTCAACTGACTTCAGATGTATAGGTTTCTTCTCTATTTTTAAAAGGGGGTTGGGTATGTTTGGAAAGGGAATGTGTATGTGCGCGCTTACACACACATGTAGTGTTGACTGAATGTAGTGCTGACTCTACATCAAACACATTTTCCACACAGAAAACTACCTTTCAGGGAATTCTTTAGTCTAATATTCTTCCTGACATGCTAGTTTTCTACATTCAAGGGACATTCAAGCAAGCAATCCTACACCTACTGTTCAAAATACCGGTAATGGTCCATGAATCCTTTACCACACCTTTTGTGTTGGTGTGAAATATGCCACGTTCTGGCTAACATCCAGAGTCAGCCTAAAGGACTCTGTCACCTGCAGAGAGCTCCAAGTAAGGACGATTTCTATAGCAGTGAATTGATTTGGGGCTGATCTTACTCATGAATACATCCTGATGGAGTTCCTGTATGTGCACTGGAAGTGCTCGTTCGGGGCTTCTTTAAGGGTGTACCTTTTTCCCAGAATGAATGGAAATGGAACCAAATGGGGTTTTGGTTCAGCTTCCGTTTGTTCTGAATCAGTCATGAATTGCCTGAATGAATGGGGTTCAGTTTTGGAGCTCCATTCACTACCCATTCATTTTTGTATTTACTCAATGCAAAAAACAGCTTTCCGCTACTATTGTCACTGCCACTTGTGTTGGTGGCGGCAAGAGTTGCAATGCATAACCACCTCCTGATGGCACTATCAAATGCCCATACTCCCCCAGGATGTAGCATTGTACTGGGACAGTGTGGGTAAAAAGAATTGCTTCCAGGATTCCAGCCAGGATGGTGTAGTGGTTTGGGAGTCGGACTTAGACCTGGAAGATCCAGGTTCAAATCCCCACTCAGCCACGAAGCTTTCTGGGTGACCTTGGGCCAGTCACTATCTCTCAGCCCCACCTACCTCACAGGGTTGTTGTGAGGACAAAAAGGAGGGAGGAAATATGTACACCACTCTGAGCTCCTTGGAGGAAGGGCGGTATAAAAATGTGAAAAAATAAATAAATAAATAAAAATGGCAGAAGCTATACTGGTAATTGCCTTTTCCTTCATGGAAGCGGCCATTTTTTATTTATTTTTTACCCACACAGCTCCAGGACAATGCCACATTTCAGGGCACTGTGGTTTATTCTAGATGGCAGAGAAAACAATAAAAAGGAAAAAAAAAGTATTTAAGAAACATGAAAAGGATGAGCGGGAGTGAGACTCTATGAATCGATCCAGAAACCAACAGCACAGGGCCTGAAATGAAAACATGGAAGCCCCTAAAAATAGAGTTCCAAGCCAACTTTTTAGATGTGCATACCTCTCTGCAGCTAGACCGTCTTTGGAGGTGAAATCTCTAAAGGCTCAATTACGTAGAGTGCACAATCTAGAAAACTACTTCATGTGCTGCACCTATCAGCTTGCATGCCTGTAGCAGGACGTTTGACCCTTGCAGCTGTAGGCTTCCATGTCATATCTCTGCTCTGAAATTACCTTGAGTTTCAAAAACAGTTTGTTGTGTGACTTTGGCGGGGTGAGCTGTTTAATCAGCACAAGCCCAAAGCCTTGCTGGGCATAGAGAGCTAGTTGGGTATGCAGAGATAGGTTATTTGGATTGTGACCAAGATCAGAAATGCACAAGGGACTTTCAAAACGGCTTTCTGTGTTACAATTTTAACGAGTCTGTGCTACCGTCTCCTGCTATCTACCCACTAGAACTTCTGAAGCACATATACATCAAACAATATGTATCTCCTACTGAAGAATGTAGAAACACACCTGAGAGGCCAAATGTTTCAGGCTAGTATTTTCACATGTTACAATTACAACATCATATAGACCAGCTACTCTGGAGCTAGAGGGTAATGTGTAAAAGGCTTGCATGATCTATTCTTGGAGTTTGGTACATTTCACTGCAGCTGAATAATAATCAAGACAAGAGCAAGGCGATCTTTTATTAATGTTGCAAAAAAAAATTTGGCAGGAGCAAACAATCAAAATCTATTTTATGGATTTCATTCTTAATTTATCCCCTTTTACTCCTCTGCTCCTACAGCTGTTTCTTTGTAGAGTATTGCTCATATTTTCTTGCATCCGCTAAACTCTGCTGAAGTAAAAGAGGGAGGGAAGAAAAAAAAAACTTTCATCCGGTGAGGCACTTTATCAAGAAAATTCCACAAGAAATTGGTTGTTACCTGCAGATAACAACTGGTTTGTT
Source organism: Plestiodon gilberti rubricaudatus (assembly GCA_026170595.1). Lineage (NCBI taxonomy): Eukaryota > Metazoa > Chordata > Lepidosauria > Squamata > Scincidae > Plestiodon > Plestiodon gilberti. Next base: position 9,738,433 of record JANXHW010000010.1, on the reverse strand, counting down.
AGTTAATGGCTAGTGGCATAGCCAAAGCCTGTTAATGCTCCAGCTGTCCAGTCATTAACTGCAGTAAAGACTGATTTTGAGGAGGTTATTGCTGTGATAAAATATCCTCAAAAGATTATAACAGCAATAGTGAACGGGGGAAAAAGTATTAGTGGCTATAGTGTGACTGAATTGCTGCGTTTGAAAAATTGGTCATTCCCTGGCGGTTCATAACCGATTTTCCACCAGTCAAAAAGCAAGTTGTGCTCTGTTAGGTTTATTGTACAAGGCAATAAAAATATTGGCCAGGTTAAATTGTCAGCATGTTAGAACATTAACTACTCTTTTACTGTGCTTAATTTTTTAAACGTTACTATGATTCATTACTACAGAATGAAAAACTGGACTTTGCACGTTAACAGACATTTTAGAGAGAGTAAAAACTGGGTGGGGAGCTGGGGGAAGCAAAATTAAATTTCACTCAATTGCTGGTTTTATCCTTATTTAAAATGTAACCAAATTTCTTAGAGTACTACGGCATTCCAGGGTCTTTCATTGTTGGCAAGTTTGGCTTCCAACGTATGCATTATGAATGCAGCGTCTGGTGAAACCATCACAGCCAAGACTTTATCTGCATTTCCTTTTTAAAACTCCTTTTTGGGTTGTGTGTATTAACTTGCCCATTGAATTTTAAAATACAAGATGATGAGAGAACAGCCTTGCTCAGGCTTTCCAGTCCACTGTTCTATCTAGCCCACTATTCCTTGGCAGCCACAATCTACAGAGGAAATGAAAAATAGGAAGCTGCCTTATACTGGATCAGCATACTTATACTGTCTTGATTGGCAGTGGCTCTCCAAGGTTTCAACCTCTCCAACTGGTTTCAGGCATTCTTCTCTGCCTTAAGTGGAGAGAGACCCTCGGGCCGTTTGCATGCGAATCACATGTTGTACCACTGAACTACAGCTCATCCCTTACGAAAGCAGAATTTTCTTGGCAACGTTCACTTTTGCCTACAGTCCAAAGACAGGCATGTGTTATGGAGTGAGGCCATTGGAGCATTCAGCAATGGCTCTTCAATGTTTCAGGTGGAGATCTATCCCATCACCTGCTACAGAGATCTTCTTAACTGGTGATACCAGGAATTGAATCTGGGACATTCTGTATGCAAAACATACACTCGACCCTTTTGCTACAACCTCTCCAGTACACAGCTATTATGATGCCCCTATTTCTTGCCCAGCACATTATAGGTAAAAGGTAAAGGTGACCCCTGACAATTCAGTCGTGTCCGACTCTAAGGTGTGGTGCTCATCCCCATTTCAAAGCCGAAGAGCCAGCGTTGTCCGAAGACGCCTCCATGGTCATGTGGCCGGCATGACTCTCCTTGCCGCAGCACGTAGCATGCGGCTGGAACACGGAGCACTCTTTACCTTCCCGCAAGCGGTACCTATTTATCTACTCACATTAACATGCTTTGGAACTGCTAGGTTGGCAGGAGCTGGCCAAGCAACAAGAGCTCACCCCGTCGCGGATTCGAACTGCCGACCTTTCGATCGACAGCTCATGGTTCAGCGGTTTAACCCACTGCGCCACCCGCTGGCCTCAGCACATTATAGCATCTGTCAAAAGTTTACGTTTTAGACACCAGCTTCCAAAATCTGAGCCATGGTTGAGCCATTTCGCAAACAACCAGGGACAAGAAAGTGTCCTGGAGCAAACCACATAGCTTTCCAAAGTATCTTGTCTCTAGTATACCCATTCCACAGAAAGTGTGTTACCTAGAAGTCCTTGAATACCATCAACACACATCAACCATCAGCTTCACCTGGTGATATTGTGATACAGCTGTATATAAAATTTTAGCACTGCTATGGCACGACAACCAGGGACATTTCAGTATAACCCCAGTATTGGATTGGAATGCAATTACTCCAGGTTTAGATTTCTGCATAAAATAATATTCATGCCTAAACTACACAACTAATTCTTTGACCCTGGGCCTGTTTGTATTAAATTGTTATGAAGATATGTGAAGTCCCGCAGATTTCTAGGTTGATTTGCATACTTTGCATCAAAAAGGCAATTTGCAATCATAGTAATCTTAATATACATTGACACTATACACCACTTCACCACAACGGCTGCAAAGATGCTATTAAGGTGCATTTTATAAATGAATAATACGAATGCTGTGAAGGCAATATCAAATTATTATCTATATAAACAAAAAGAAGTTCTGCATATAGATAAAGCCAAGGCTAGATATTCAAAAATGTACCGCAAGTTGGACTTGTAGCTTCCTTGAGATGAATCCTAAGCATGCCACTTCATTCTGAAGCAGTTCCACACCAACCTAATATTACGATTAGAGACACGACACTTGGGACACATTCACAGCTGGATATTTATTTACTATTGGAGAAAGTCTTAACACTTATGCCACAGGACAATGTAGAATTGAGGGAACAGGATTCGATAGGCACTAGAACCCTGGTGGAATGGGGTAACCTCACCTCCCTTTTCAGCACCGGGACCCCCTTTTGTAGAATGACAATCTGTCAGGACCCCCCTAAGACCTAGGGCCAGAAGTGATGTCATTAAGCAGGAAGTGACATCATTGTGCCGGCAGGGCCGTAAGTGGTGTCAGTAAGCAGGAAACGATGTGATTGTTTTTAATAAAATTGCACTGTTTAATAAATCACACTTTTAAAAATCATATTTTTAGAGTTGTATTCATAAGCAGTCCCATTTGGGGGGGAGGAGTGAGCTAATATTAACAGAGATGCTAAAGGATAAGCAGAAAGTAACACAAGGTGAGCAAACATGCCCCATGAGAGTATCAGACACTTCTTTCTCTTCAGTGGAGGTGGCCATCCAGCCAACATCCCATAACCCCCTAGAAACTGCTTTGCGACCCCCTTGGGGGTCCCGACCCCCAGGTTGGGAACTACTGTGTTAAGGATTTCAAAATTTCAAATAAATATATTAAAAAAGCATAGGGAAGCCTACCTGAGAGAGAGAATATTAGTCCCCTCTCCAACGTAGGGTACTGAAGTTTGTCACTGAGGCCCCGATGGGAAGGCACTTCTCTGCGTGGTTGTGTACATGGTAACAAGTGGGTAGGTAGATGAAACAGAAGAGAGTCACCTCCCCCTTCAAGATCCCTTTCAAACAGTTTCAGGAAGTACACACCTGCATAAGTAGCTTCTGGATCTTGCCAACTGGGGACCTTGTTCCGACCTCCACAGCTGACTAGGTAAGGTTGCATGTGTACACCTGAGCTTCCAGCTGTCCACTCAAGTATCAGAGCTTTCCACTTGTATGCACAGGTGTTAGTGCATGAAATGAGCTATGCAAATCCACACAGGCACCACTGAACAATGGCAACAGAGCAATAAAAAACCTTTACAGCACAGAAAGTGCATTCCTTTCGACACACTTAAGGCAGAACCCTTAACCCACTTAATCTTTCAATCGTTTTATTCTGAGGTAAACATTTAAATTATTGGGATTCAAGCACATATAAACTGCAATTCTATACATATCCCGAAACTTCAAAGCATTTTTAAAGATAAATGGAAAACTACTATATTTAAAGACATTCCCAGCATGAAGGTTCTGCTTGATTCACCAGATGTTACTGAAAAGCTTGGAGTACATGTTGATACGAGGCTAGATACTCAAATAATCAATTAAGCAGCAGAAGAGGCTTGTCTATTTTCGTTGATACTGTTTCCAAAACTGCATCCAATACACTCCCCCCAGTGTCATTATATATTGTGTCTACCTTTGTATTTTTCATCTCTATGTTTATCTGTATGTAGCGGAAGGTGTATCACCCAGAATGATGAATGGGGAATCAGTCATTAGGCTATAGTTCACTGTTGACCTTCCGACAGTACATGAAATTACAGACTTGCAATACAACACCGCATTGAGACAGAATCAATGGAATACCACTACTGCGATTCAAGAACATTGCGAAGTGATGTGCCCTCTGCCACTCAATCCAGCAGAGGGGATATTGCCCCAAAGCAGAGCACTGAAGTTTCCATGCAGCAATCAAAACTACAAAAGAACTCTTTGGGGAGCGTTATCAGGAATGTGTATTTGAGCAGTTTCTCAGGTTAGACACAAACCCTGCTATCTATCAAGAAAGATGCAAGAGACCGGCGATTAAGCCTTGATAACAACCCAAGAAACATGTGTGTCAATTTAAACAAGCCTTTGTACAATCAAAACCTATCTTGAACTTTAGTTCCCAGCCATGTCCACATTTATGTCTGAGTTGAGAATGGCATAAAGGGCATAAAGTGTGTGGACTCAGCAGCTTCCCAATAAATGCACTTGCAGTTCAGAACATTGAACAATGACAGAAGGTTAATTCAATCCACTGGATTTTTTTTTGATTTTTTTTTGATTTTTTGTTTGGCAGAGGTAACTTGCCAACATATATTTAACCTAGAGAGAAGGAAGTCAAGAATTATTCTGCAGAGGTTTTAAAGGACTTTAAATTCAAACCTCATCCAATTTCAGATTTGAAGCAATACAAATAAGCAGACGAAGAAACCAAGATCTCATGAACAGACAACATGAACTGTCTTTCATAGATAAAATCTGGCTTCCCATATTGCATAAGAAAGAGCACTCCTAGCAAGTTACAGCATGGCCTCAGGCACCTCTGAGCTACATCCTTGCAGGGTTATTTCAGGTCACCACCAAGATTCCATTCTTCTGTTACTGTTGACAGTTAAAGCCTTCTTCAGTGGCACCCAGTGCATTTTACATCTTGCTAGCATGGTGCTGCTGTACACCAGAAGACGTCCACAGAAGTGGACGAAACGTTGTGTGTTTTGTGTTCTGTTAAATACATTTTCTAACATGGCATCTAAACCCATGTTCCCTATTTCTTACAAAATTTCAGATTTGTTTTTCTTGAGTTCATTGATATTCATCATGTTGGAAAGCAAACGTTCGGTTATCAGATACTCTACATATCTTTTGCTTTACTCTCTCAGTCATTACTCACTCATTCAGGGTCAAACTAGACACACATGTGAATGTGCATTTAAGAGACATGCTTCCACAAACGAGGCTTCTTTCAGGCTCCCAATTGGGACTATAGGCTCTCTGAGTTACGGACATCCGAATTATGGACATCTGCAAACTTTCGCGCAGGTGCAGTAAGTTCTTTGGTGATGCTTTCTCGCAGGCAGGGTAGCGCTGGGCCAGCAACAACCAGATGTTTCAACTTAAGTACAAACCCCTGGAACCTTAGTGTACACATGCATAGGATCACACTACCAATGGTCCCATTGGGTTTATTGTGTTGCTTCAGCAACTCCCCCTACAAATATTTCAGACTCCTTTTCAAACTCCCCCAAGTTCAAACCGTTTGCAGTTCGATGGTGTGAGCAGGTGAAGGGGGGGATGGGTCAATAAATGGTGATGGATTTATGGAAATTATGTTGCTAGATTGTGCCAGATTACATTTGAATAATCTATAGGTACTATGGCAGAAAAACAACAGCCTTTTCATGATTGCTTTTAATCAATATTCCTCTTCGATTCTGAACATGTAATGGAAGTACAGCACAAAACGTTTAAGGTCATGAAGACCATTTTCAAGTCTAATGGGTTTCTTTTTTAATATATGAAAAAAAATTAACTATATTTTGTGGAGTCATTACATTTTGTCGAGCTCTGGAAAAAAATATGCCAATTTGGAAACTTCATTTATTCAAACGATAATAAAAGCAGGAGGGCTGTCATTTTGACAGAAGAAAAAACTTGCTCTTTTTTCTGTTATCTGTTTTGCTGTAAGGTTAATTCTTTATATTTTATATTTAAATTAATTCTGATTTCTTTCATAATAGGAAGCTTACTATATGATGGAATTAGTGAGGAGATGAGGGAAACAGAGAAAGAAGGAGGGAGGGGAAGGAATAGGAAGAGATCAATTAAATATATTTTTTCCTTTCAAAAATCAGATATGCACATATTTTACTTTAGTTTGGAGAGCATATGCAGCTCTTAATGTGGATCGAAAAATAAGCTAGTATGGTGAATAAATAAAGCTAACTCTAACGTTATTAGCGAAGGATCATTTCCTGTTTAAAAAACACACGCCACTTTTAGTTTCTTTCTTGCTCTGTAATACAATCCAGTGAGTGAAGAAAGAACAGACAATGCTTGCACCCCACATGAGCCCAGGGCTATAATCCATAGCAGTTGGAGGCGGTTCACTCTACATGGTGGAAGCGGGTACAAAGAGTACTCAGGTTTAAATGGCAATGTTGGCATGTGCAGCGCAGCCAATTATGAATGGTGCGAGTACCTTTATACAGCCAGGTTTCTCCCACAATAAACCTAGAAGCAATCATCTGGCTGCATCTCTATTGTAGAGGAAGCCAGCCATGTACGCTGTGCACACACCATCCACAGCCAATGGCGCTGCATAGTTACGGCACTGCACAGCCAGTGGCACTGCACAGTCACACTATTTTTAAAAAAGGTAAAGGTATCCTCTGACAATTAAGTCCAGTCGTGTCCGACTCTAGGGTGTGGTGCTCATCCCATTTCAAAGCCAAAGAGCCAGCGTTGTCCGAAGACACCTCCGTGGTCATGTGGCCGGCATGACTCTCCTTGCCGCAGCGCGTAGCATGCGGCTGGAACACGGAGCGCTGTTTACTTTCCCGCAAGCGGTACCTATTTATCTACTCGCATTAACATGCTTTGGAACTGCTTAGGTTGGCAGGAGCTGGCCAAGCAACGAGTGCTCACCCCGTCGCGGGAATCGAACTGCCGACCTTTCGATCGATAGCTTATGGTTCAGCGGTTTAACCCGCTGTGCCACCAGCTGGCCACACTATTTTTTACCAAGGTTCAAACAAGAACATCTGAATACATCATAACTTTTAAGCAAAATGCTATTGTAATCAATGCAATCAATCATGACATAATTACGCTTAGGGACCAAGTCTGACAAAGAACTATACCAATGACCAATGTTACAGACACCAAATTCTAAAAGCAACTTCGTAGGAGTATTCTGTTGTAATCCCATAATTAATTGGTCACAATGATAAACAGTCTCCCTAGCCTACTTTGTTGACTATATTTCCCTTTGCTTTTGGTAGATCAGAGGAGAGTCCTTATATGAACACTTTGGATGTTTTTTTAGCAGAAGAATGTATCTGATATGCATGTGTATCATGCAAAATACACAGGAAGCGTAGAGGAGGAGAATAAATGATAGATTATCTGCCCACCCCTCACCCGATCTCCTCCCCATTCCGCCCTCCTCCTCCCCGTTCAACCCACAGCCCACCCTCCCCCATCTCCTCCACGTTCCGCTCTCCCGCACGCTGTTTAATCCCCTCCTCTCCCTACCTCTCCCCGCGCACTGGGCTTACCTGCTCTAGGAGGCCTCCTGTTTGATTTAGGGAAAGAAAGTAAAGTCTTTTGAGACTGCATTTCTAAGACAGTAACTATTTTCAACAGTATCCCAAATATTTGTATTTGTAGGACTGTTTAAAGTACAGCTGCAAATCTGTACTTTTATTTGGTACTGCAAATTTGGATCAAATCTGATCCAAATTCAAGCAGACAATAGACCCAATACATTCCAACTCTCTAACCACATGACAGAGTTTGCTACTTTGGCCCCCATTCCTACTCCATTTGCTTTCCACCCAAATAACACCCTCCTTTCCACCCTCCTGCCAACCTAGCAGTTCCAAAGCATGTCAATGCGAGTAGATAAATAGGTACCGCTTGCGGGAAGGTAAACAGTGCTCCGTGTTCCAGCCGCATGCTACGCGCTGCGGCAAGGATAGTCATGCCGGCCACATGACCACGGAGGCGTCTTCGGACAACGCTGGCTCTGCGGCTTTGAAATGGGGATGAGCACCACACCCTAGAGTCGGACACGACTGGACTTAATTGTCAGGGGATATCTTTACCTTTATTTTGGGGGACGACCCAGTCGTAACAGTACCTGAACATACCCAAATAACATACCTGAACACATCTTGTTGTGTGGTTATGTGCAAAGTGTTACGTCCAACTAGGATACAAATACAAATCCTGATTGCCTGATGAAGAGGCAATTTGGGTTAGGAGTTCTGGATTTGTGCCTTCTCTTTCTTAAGAAAGGAGTAAGGGAATTTTTTATTTTATGTACCATCTGCTCTGTTTGCCTGGGGCTAGAGATCCCACTTGGTGCATGCTGTTTCCCAGCTCATAATGTCTTAAAAGAAGCCACCAAGGTTTCCGAGATTCAGATGGATCATCTGTACAGAAGATACATCTCTTTCTTCCCACTAAAGGCTGAATATCTACAGATGTGCATCTCAGAAGAATGTTATCGTCAGAGAATGTGGATACCATCTGTGGGGCTGCTGTTCGGGACAAGCATTTAATTTTCTTTTTATTACAGACTGACTGGCCTGAGAACTAAGAAAGAAAAGTGAAAAGGCTTATGCAGAAATGTTAAGTGCACAGGACGATCTAATTGGCGCTGCACATATTTTAAAAGATATGCTGGGATATTTTATATTAAGAAACAAGAGTGAACCAGGAATGCAAATCCAGGGATCTAAGAATCTCATTGTCTCCTTATAATAGTTTCAAGCCAAATCCTGAATCCAAACATCGACAGACTTTTAGTAGATTAAAGACGTTGGTAGAGTTAAATGTTTTAAGTTCCATTTGACCATACTAAAGTTATCGGGTATTTTCAACAGTACGTACAGGACATTCCCATTATAAATTCCTACATAGAAGGCACTTCTGCCTAGTAACTGCAGGAAACCCACATGCATATTTTTATAAGTGAAAACTGCGCATGTAGGGATTTGTCTGCATTGCGTGCGCGCGCGCACACACGCGCGCGCACACACACACACACACACACACACACACACACACACACACACACACACACACACGCTCAGAGGTCTTTATTGAACTTGGCATCCAAATAATGCCACCCATGATCGCTGAGGAATAAAATCTGATTGAACCATTCAGGCAGGTACGTAGTGGAGAACTCTCAAGGGCCTGTCTTAATTTCGAAATGCATTTGTGCCTGGATCCACTTGGTAACCAGTCACTGAAAGAGCTTTTTATCCATCCCTTGCTTCCTCTGATTTTTGATGAAGGTTTGAGGTATGGTAACATTCTCTTTGCCACTTGACAGAATGATACAAATGACCAACTGGCGAGCTGTTGCTTTGTAAATGGTTGTCTGTATTCACCCATAACCACAGCGGTACATGCGGTTACCATGCGGTTGCAGGGGAGCTGCCTACGACTGAGCAAGCACAGCTGCCATTAGACTTTAAATTCACACACAGGTCAAGAACATACTTGAAGCAGCAACACGAAAGATGGTGCTTTGGGGAAGGGCTGACTTCGATGAAATGTAGGAATGCTAGGAACACATGGAACATTTAACCTGCCATAAGCAAGTGAGGCATATTAAAGAAAGAGCTGGAAACCGAGTGAACTTGATGAAACGTCTTTGTTAAATTGGAAATGAGCAAAGGGCACCAGAGGTTGACATGTTTATACAAAGATGTACACACTGCAAAGAAAAAGCAGTGGTATTTTAAAGACAAATAAAGAAAAAACAGGATATTCTGTTATGTTAAAAAATAAATACATAGGAGGGAGAAAGGAGGAAAGCCAATGAATGGGAATACCGTATTGGTCTGAGTATAAGACTCACTTTTTTCTCCTAATTTAAGTTTTTAAACTAGGGGTGCGTCTTATAAGCAGGCTGTTGCAATTTAATGCCAGTGATTTAATTAAATGTTTTTAATAGCACCAAACTTTAAGGGTGCGTCTTATAATCAGGTGCGTCTTATACTCGGGGCAATACGGTATATGCAAGGACAATGTGATGCACCACTGTACAGTGCTTTCCAGAAGCACGTATGTTTAAGCCTGTGTGCTGAGGATTGATAAGGTGAATGTTTGCAGATGTGAAAGGAAGAACGAACATAAAGCATGGGCCAGAAGACTCACAATATGAGCCAGATTAAGTTCTGAAAACTGTAAAGGTGGAATCCTTTATACACTTACGTGGGCTGAAGTCCCACTGAACTTAGGCTGCAATCCTACACACACTTACCTGGGAGTAAATCCCATGGAATCAATGGGACTTCTGAGTAGACATGCATAGGCTTGTGCTCTTAAGTGGGGCTTTGGGCAGAACTACATTGTGAGAATACTCATCTCACAATGAGAGACAATGAGGACAATGGGGACAATGAGAGGAAGTCAATGAGGACAATGAGAGGAAGTCAAGGATATAGACAGACTCCAGGATATTGACATCCAAGCTCCTCCCCATCACTACTGTGATGAGCCAGGAGATAGAGATGTACTCATCTCATCGTAAGGGAGAGATCTATAAAAAGTGAGTCTGGTTCTCTTAGCAGTCCTAGTAATAAGAAGTGTCAAGCCCTGGACATGCTATGCTACCTTAGAGGGATGTTTGTTCAAGGATGGAAGACAGTCACGTTATTGCATTAATTAATTAATTAATTAATTAATTAATTAATTATTATTATTATTATTATTATTATTAACAGTATTTATATACCACCTTCTCCGTCCCATTACGCACTGTAGGAAGAAGCTTGCTGACAGTCACTCTCACTTCCTTTTTTCCCTCCTTCCCCTCTCCCACAGAAGTAGGCTTACCAGATCTCCAAGCGGGACAGAGTGCTAGACCTTTAGGAGAAGGAATGTGGGCAGGTGTAGCTTGTTAAACCTTAGAGCACAATCCTAGGCATGTCTATTTAGAAGCAAGCCCCATGGATGCCTAGGATTGTGCTCTAAGGTTTAACAAGCTACACCTGCCCACATTCCTTCTCCTAAAGGTCTAGCACTCTGTCCCGCTTGGAGATCTGGTAAGCCTACACAGAAGGGTCTTTAAATC